>JAIPMN010048043.1:1011-25639 GCA_020650975.1 Apostichopus californicus | reverse complement strand
AACATCTTTTTACAATTTATGCCTCTTTCCTGTACGACTAAATTCGTAGTCGGCAGCGAGTAGCCACTGGGGACTGGATGTTTGGTATCTTTACCCAATCCCGCTTCGGTATTACAAGCTTCCGTTAACACATGTAATTTTTGCTTTCCGGGAAATTTCCTCTCCTCGACTTTCTGCAAGCCATTGACAAACTTTTGGTGTTCCATTCGCCAAGTAGATAAATGATGGTAAGTGGATCTGCTGTAGAAAGCAGTTAAAAATGTAGGGTCATTGGCTTGCCAAGAATGTCTCGATCTTTTCTGGCATGCCAAATGGGACGATTTGGTACAGTTTCCATCTATGTTGCTTAAATTTGATTCTTTCTGCAAGAAAGTGGGATCTGATCCTGCTTGTGACTGTCCGGGAATTGAACAAAACTTTTGTGAGGTATCGATGAAACTCGAACATTCTGGAGAACTTCCCCGCTGGGTACTCTCTCTGGATTTACAGGAAGGTACACCATCCGGTGAACTGCTGCTTTGTGAGCTAGGATTCGAACCTTCCGAAGGAATTCTAGGAATTGAGCCTCCTTGAGAGGTGCAACTAGGACTTGAACTTTCTTGAAAACTCCTGGGTTTTGCACTTTTCCAAAGGTTTGTGGATCTTGAAATATCTTGCGTGTTTCTGTCACGGGCAGTTTCTGGAGAGCTGCAAAAAGTTAACGCTTCCTTTGACTTTGAGGGATTTGAAACTCTTGCAGAGTCTTTGGCACTAGAACCTTCTTGATCATTACTGAGACTAACTATCTTGCTGTGATACTGTTGAGGCTCTGGTGTCTCTTTATCTTTCATCAATATTATAGGATATCTGGAAACTTTATGTGATAATTTATCCTTACTTTGATTAGAAGGTGAGGTAGAATCTTGGTGAAAGACATTCTTAAAGTTGTCTGAAACCTTTGGACTACCATCAACCTCATCAATCAAATTTCTGATACAAGGTGATTTTAAGACTGATGTTTGACCAGACAGGGTATTGGAACTTGGAACCTTCTTTTTGCTTCTGCTACTGCCTGGATCAGGAGGATAGTTTGTGGAAAGTACTCTCTTCTTCGGTTTGATGAAATTGAGCAAAGGGTAATGTTTTCTGGTGCTGAGAGATGGGACAGAATTGGCAGAGTCTCGTCCAAGGCTATTGCTGGCCTTCTTGTTCGCTGCACCAGACTTGAGTAAATCTTTGAAGGATGTGGATAAGTCTGGACAGCCTGAAGCACTCTGCAAAGTACTCAGTTGGACACCAACCTATCATGAGATAAAGGAGATTAATATGACCTAAATCTGAGATAAAGGGGATTAATATGACCTAATCTGAGCAAAAGTGGTAAGCCAAATTGTATGAATATTCCCATAGTTTCTCTTATAATGTTTTATAATTCATATCTTTTTTTACTTTGTAAGCTTGTCCTTTAAATTTTCTTCATCTTTCTTAAATTCAGTGTTTTTGTTTGTTTGTTCATTCGTTCATAATTCATTAATTCATTCATCACTCATTCATTCATTCATAATTCATTCATAATTCATTCATTCATAATTCTTTCATTCATCATTCATTCATTCATCATTCATTCATAATTCATTCATTAACTCATTCATCATTCATTCATTCATTCACTCATTCATTGATAATTCATTCATTATTTCTTCATTCATTAACTCATTCACATTCACTCATCATTTATTCATTTACTCATTCATCATTCACTCATTCATTGATAATTCATTCATTATTTCTTCATTCATTAACTCATTCATCATTCACTCATCATTCATTCATTCACTCATTCATCATTCATTAACTCTTTCATGATTCACTCATTCATTCATGATTCATTCACTCTTTCATTCATCATCCATTCATTAATTCATTAACTCATTCATGATTCACTCATTCATTCATGATTCACTCATCATTCATTCATTCATTCACTAATTCATTCAAGCAATCATTTGTTCATTTGATTGTCCTGTCTTTTAAACTAATCACTGGATCATGCAAAGGTTACATTTGTGAAGCTTGCAGAACTGGAATAAATGGAACACAAATTATAGAACAGAAACTCCTAAGTCAATAAAGAGAGATGTTTGAAAACCAAGTTTCCTCCATATTTTTTAATAGAGAGTCCAATGTAAGCCATAAAACAAATATCAGACTACATAACTACCTTCAGTGAGTTTCTTTTAATGGTTAGTAAACTTTATAACAAGCTTTGGAGGTTCTCAAAAATTTCACATAATTAAGAGAGACATTCTCTTTGAAAGAATTCAAAGCTAATTAATAAATCATAAAATTATTTTACTTGTTATTATCTCATAGTAAGAAATAGTTAGCGTCCAAATTCCGAGTAGAATGTGTTTAGTGAGGTTTCACCTTACCCCTCGAATGGTCGTAGGGGGGACCCTCAATTGTAGCAACATTTTCCGACATTGTCTGCAAAGCAAGCCCAGGTCATCTGTTTGCCGTGGGAACGTGACACTCTGTATTTTGTTATCGTACAGAGCTTGGCCCGTGAACTCACGATCTGGCTTTGGCATGCCTGCTCTTGTGATCTGTGAAGTTGTAATTACAGTCGAAAAGTTAATGAAAACAACACACTTCCTGTTATGAATGGTTTTGCCAACAATGGCCAAACTGCAATTATTTCTCCTCTGTTAAATAAGGAAATATAATCATTGTGCTCTCACATTTCTCCATATAATATACTGTTTATATTAAACACAATCAAAACTTGAATATCAAATATAACAAAGCATTGTCTTTTAATTACAAAATGACACTTTGAACAATGTATAAACTAGAAAGAAATAGCTCTGTGTATCTTTGACTATATCTATCATATGTCATGAATGTGAATACGTCTGTAAAATCGAATACTATAGAAATAGTTTAAGATAGGTTCCTTCGGTTCACTGAAGATACTAGTAAAAATTTACTCTGTGCACTGATAAGGAGCCGATCATCCGTGAATCAGTTAAAATAAAGTAATAAAATGCAGATTAGACAACTTGCTTTTATGTACATTGCCTATAACAGTGTTGTAGAGTAAGACTTAATGGGAATTATGTTTTTTTTTCTTTTAATAATTATGCAACAGCTAGATTAATTTATAATTAATTTATATTTATAATAAATTAAAAATTTTAATTTTTAATTCTTAATTAATTAATAATTTGACACAAATACAACAAATTACATATTTAAAATATATGTAGATTTCCTATAACAGTGTTGTAGAGAAAGACTTAATGGGAAGTATGTTTTTTCCTTTAATAATTATGCAACGGCTAGATTAATTAATAATTAATTTATATTTATCATAAATTAAAATTTCTAAATTTAATTTTTAATTAATTAATAATTTGACACAAATACAACAAATTACATATTTAAAGTATAACAATTCGTAGTGTGCGATCAAGTCAGGAGAGAAACACAGTAAGTTACACATCTTAGCCCTGCAGCTACCTGGAATACATTGTTTTGTCATTTCATATAATTAAAATTGATTCATGCATCCATTTACAGACAGCTGATATCATTTACCAATTGAAACCTAACCTGTAATTTTACTGCCAATGTACGACCAGTCATCTCCAAAGCCTTTAACTTTTTGTGGAGCTCCTTACAGAGACCAATTGTAAAATTTATCATCTCTGATTCCTGCACACAAAAAATGGAATAAAAATTGAAATTACAATACAAATATTTTGACAAATCATTGATAATCAAGAAACTAAATTGACAATCAAGAAACTAAATTGACTATCAAGAAACGAACTGGCAATAATATAGTCATCTCGGATGGCTTCTTTTAGTAAGACACATGAGATCACAGGTCTTTCTGCATATCTCTGTACCCTGGCCCCGGACCCAGACCATGCAGGTCTCCGCCTCAGTCTGGACCCTGTGAGGAGGCTCTGGCACTTTGTGCGCTTTGCAATCTTGTTTCACTCTGCATTTAGAATTGTGTTGAAATATACCCAAATCATATCATTGCATAGCATGTATGCTACTGTATATGTTCAAGAAACTGTTTTGTGGCTAAACTTAACTGAACCAATATCAGATATTTAAAATTAATTACTTCTGAGTTTGATTAAATCTTTTTGCGATAAATGTCACAGGGACTTAATTTACTCAAAAGATCTTTCATAAAGGTTCCTAATTCTCAAAAGTATATCTGGACACTGAGTAGGGTGAAATTTAAGATAAGATATGTCACAGAAGGGGAAATAAAATGTCTCCCATGTTGGTTCTGAAATTGTAGTAGAAGTTTGCTATAAACTGGCCATTATTTGACTTAGTTTTCCCATTTCCAGGGCAAATACTCAATCACGTCTACTGAGTTTCTGTTGCATTTCTAAACTTTTCCAGGGAGTGGAAATGAATTTGAATGAAACCAAACACTGTGCTGTACGCATTATAAACGATAGGCTTTAACAGATTTAATTTTGATGGTTAACCGTTGGGTAAACCTGTTAACAGGTCAATTTCCTTTGGACAATTAACAATTTAACATACTAGTGGAATATTAAATTCCCTAAATTTATTAAAACTTGGTAATATTATAACAGTCAAGGTTGCTTCTTTTGCTTACAAAGCATGGGATGGATTACTGCCAGTCACTTTTAATGATACTGTATATGTAGTAACAGAGTCTTACATAACCATCACACAAGACAAGCCAAACAACACTCATTGCAATTTTTACCATAGTCACATAGGGAAATTCGGTCTTCATAATAGAGCAATACAAATTTGGAATGATCTATCAAAAAAGTTGAAGTCATATATACCTTCAAAACCCACATTCACCAGACATTTGAAAAAGGAATCTATTAACTCGTACTAGTATTATATAATCTATTCAAGTATCCATCTCAGCATCATTAGGATATTATTGCTGTATATTTAATCTTTACGTATATACTGTTTTACTTATATTTGTACAATTTTTTTCTTCCAGGGAGTCTCCTACTTTGTTAATTCTTTTGAAGACTTTTTAGGAGACTTTCATTCCCATTGTACACAATTGGCGATAAAAGAAATATATGAATTAAAAACAAAAAAAAATTGACTGGTTATCAAAACCTGAAATTGCACCCCCCACTTCCCCCCTCCCCCTCTGTATATTTTTATGTGGACATCAATGATAATAACTCAATAGTTTGGCACTGCTGCAACTAAATGGTTTTAAGCACATTCAGAACATTTCTTAGTCTGACTGGGTATGAGGAATAATAAATAAGTTATAACATGAACAATGGTTTAACCCAACACAAAACACAACTTTAATGTTCTCATCTCACATTCCAAGCTTCATTCCAAGATAAATAAATGTTTTAATTAATATGAGTTCCGATTAAGAGAAGGAAGTATAATCACAGGTTCATAGAAGAATGGAAATATGCTTAATATTGCAACCCTGGAATATTAGATAAACAAGGAAGACTAAAAACACAAAACAAAACAAAACTCACAACTTTGAAGGATACTCCACTATTGACCTCCACAGAGATGTACTGCCTATCTCTCCCCATGCTGATTGGTCGATCGATAGTGCAGGTGGAAACGCCCAAAATCACCAGCTCCTGGACCAACAGATGATAACAATTAACTCTGACAAATAAGTAGAGAGTAAAGAGTAAAAAAAATTGCAAATTTATTTAATGTTGTCATATCGACTGCCCATGCATGGACCACCACGTTGCAATAAGGACCGTCCATGATAGTATGGGCCATTCATATCCAAGAAAATTAACATGGATCATCATGCATTACAATGTGGACCATCGATCTTTGATAATATGTAACATTATCCAGGACAACACTGATCGTTATCCATTACAATACTGGACCATTCATTATGGACCATTCTGACCATGGCAACATGGATCATCATGCTTAACAATGTGGACCATCAATCCTTGATAATATGTAACATTATCCAGGACAACAATGACCATTATCCATTACAATACTGGACCATCCATTATGGACCATTCATATCCAGGATATCATGGACCACCATTCATAACCATGTGGACCAGCTGTTAAATGTAATGGACCATTTAATATTCAGGACATCATGGACCATCCTCCATGACAATGTGGACCATCTATGATAGTATGGACCATTTAGTATCCAGGACAACATGGACCACCATCCATGACAATGTGGACCATCTGTTAGATATAATGGACCATAAAATATTCAGGACTTGATGGACCACCATCCATTATACAGTAATGTGGACCATCTTTATTCTATAATATTATGGTCCATTAGTATCCACAACATGGACCACCATCCATTACAATGTTGACCATCTGTTAAATATAATGGATCATTTAATATTCAGGACATCATAGACCATCATCCATGACAATGTGGACCATCTATGATATTATGGACCACTCGTACCCAGGACAACATGGACCACCACCCATGTTATGAGGAAGGACTACCTATCTATGATAATATAGACCCTATGACAATGTGGACCATTAGAACCAGAACATCAAAATCAAGACCAGCAAAATGCTATACAAATATCAAACATTGCTTTAGAAACAACAGATGGAGAAATGTTTCGTAGTTTTTTGTACATGATGCCATACACAGTTAGTGCAGTACTTTACAACACAAACAAAATTAAAAGACATGAACAATTTCCATAATTATGCAAAACTGTATGGACTAAAATGAATCCCCATCTGATTCTATGACAACATGGATCAATTCATCCAATCTGGAAAGGAGGGACAACTGATCACAGCCTGGGAATGGGGTAGAAGTTGAAGGGGGGTGGTGGGGGGGTCCCATTCCCAATTGTGAAAACATATTTTTTTATATACATTAAAAATTGTCACCAAAAGGGAATCATTTATCTGGTAGAGCAACGCAAAATCCTATTGCAAAATGGGCAAATTGCTATACAAGTGTACAAAGATGCATAGGAACACATATTTTTTTACAAGAGACAAATTCCAGGGCCTTCCAAACTGCTACATAAAATTCAACCAATAAATTATTCCATCACCAAACTCTATATTACTTACAGTATACATAAATATCTGTTATTTCCTTTAAATCATTAAAATTACTAATTTAATATGCACTTTGTAACAAATTCATGACTTATTGACATTCTGTTATAGTTTGACTATGCCAATACACATTTGGTCAAGAGACCTGAAACAAACAGATAATTCATTTGCAAAAATAAATTCTTAACCTGGCTTAGTTAATTTTTAAGCCAACGATAAGCAAATTGCCATGCAAACAGCCGAGCATTACTCCTTGCTCGGAACATTTGTTCGATTAACCATTGTATTGCAATATGTATATATAGATAGATATGTATATGCATATATATTACTATCACAGATGTGCAGACCAATGTATTACCTAACGGTAATCGCATGTCTCAAATTCTTTGTCTCTTTAATGTTCCTATTTGGCCATTTAATTTGAGCTATTTTCTAATTATCTGATGAATATACCTACCTATAATTCTTCTGATGCTGGATAATGGACTTTTACAAATCCTAAAAGTTCTGTGGCTTCTTAATGTTAACGAAGAGCAAAGCGCGACCCAATAGCACTAGCAGGCGTCTGTATGTTATAATAACCTGTAACAACAAATTTCTATAATTACATAGCTATACTTAAATCTTGCGACCTGGGAATTGATGCGACTGCTTTACGTATAAAAATTGTGACGAAATATGTAAGCGTCAAGCCCTTCCTATCTGGTAAATTAATTACAACATGTGGGAGGTTAATGTTGTTTACATATCCTCACATATAAATGTCACCAATCAATCATAGCAAAATTAAGCACTAATTAATTAATTCATTCATTCGTTAGCTGAAATGTTGAGAAAACATCATATTTCTAATTAGAAAAAGAGTTGAAATTACTAATGATCCATGAGCTCCTCCCCCTAATTATCATATTTCAGGAAGTCAAGGTCATGCTGTTCATATTACAACACAGTCAGTGCTTGCATATTGCTATTGAGCACCAGTTTTTCACTCTATCAACAATTTGGACATTCAGACCATAATGCAGTGTTGAAATCAGTAATCTTAGCCAAAGAATATGATTTCCTACCAACTTTAAGGGCTGGCAAGCTACATTAGTCGAACACAGCAGTCTTAATTGTTTGTCTAAGGTCCCTGGTTCGATTCTGCCTGGCCCCCAAAATGTTAGCATATGAGATTTTGCGCAATCATTGAACAGTTTGGCTTTATAAATCATTGACTAAAAGCTGAGAGTGAAAAAAACTGTTTTTAACTAAATCTGCAGTTACTGCTTGACTGCTACATAATTATAACTATTAAACGAGGTAGTGGCCAGAATTTTTTTTCTTTTTCTGCAGCAAACTATTAAAAAAAGAAAATTATCAGTGCAGATTGCTTTTAAACATCTTTTAAGTTTTTACCTCATTGAATACACTGAAACGACAAATATACTTGAATGATAAAACTTTGTCAAAAGGGCTTCTCATGGCTTGTCTACCAACCTACAGTTCTGTTCACTGAGGATGGGCTCAGCTGAAATGATCCATTGAGGAGGAAAATATTTGTCATTAATTTTTTTTATTAGTCTAATTTCAAGAAAACCTGTGGCACATATTCCAAAAACACATTTCGTGAGAAAATGTGTGGAAACCCCAGAACACAGGTGGACACAGAAATCTGTGACAACCTATAGGTGAAAATATGTGAATCAGCCACAATGAGCCACAGGCATTGCGTGACACACATTTTTCACACTTTGCCAGTGTCCACAAGTTTTGACACATTTTCATATGTTTTAGACACATGTTAAAACACATGCGGTTTTCACTGTAAAGTAATTTGTCCCCAAAACAGGTGGCAGTTGCCACAGGTTTCTTTTGTAAGGGGTGGTACCATAATGCTGGTTGAAGCTGAAAAATTAATGGCAATTATATATTAATATACCTGTTGTGGTCATGGCCATTATTTGATACCATGCATGCATTAAAATTAGTATGCCATAATAACACAATAACCTTTTATTAAAATTATAAAATTAATCATCAAAGAAAATTATTATAATACTCACCAAGGACAATAACATGTGAAATCCTTCTCTTCTTGTCCTACCCCATCCTCCTTTTCCTCTTTACCCCTTCTGTTTCCCTCTTCCTCCTCACCATCTAAGTTTTGAGCATTCCCTTTCTCTCCTATCCCCCATCCTTCTCCTCCTTCTCCTCCTCCTCATCCTCCTCTGTGCCCCTTCTGTTTCCCTCTTCCTCCTCACCATCTTATTTTTTAACATTTTCCTCCTCCCCAACCCCCATCCTCCTCCTCTGTACCCCTTCTGTTTCCCTCTCCCTCCTCAACATCTAATTTTTGAGCATTCTCTTCCTCTCCTACACCCATCCTTCTCCTCATCTTCCTTCGCTGTACCCCTTCTGCTTCCCTCTTCCTCCTCACCATCTAATTTTTTAACATTTTCCTCCTCTCCAACCCCCATCCTCCTCCTCCTCCTCCTCCTCCTCCTATGTACCCCTTCTGTTTGCCTCTTCCTCCTCACCATCTATTTTTTTTTAACATTTTCCTCCTCTCCAACCCCCATCCTCCTCCTCTGTACCCCTTCTGTTTGCCTCTTCCTCCTCAACATCTAATTTTTGAGCATTCTCTTCTTCTCCTACCCCCATCCTCCTCCTCCTCTGTACCCCTTCTGTTTCCCTCTTCCTCCTCAACATCTAATTTTTGAGCATTCTCTTCCTCTCCTATCCCCATCCTCCTCCTCCTCTGTACCCCTTCTGTTTCTCTCTTCCTCCTCAACATCTAATTTATGAGCATTCTCTTCCTCTCCTACCCCCATCCTCCTCTGTACCCCTTTTGTTTCCCTCTTCCTCCTCAACATCTAATTTTTGAGCATTCTCTTCCTCCCCTTAGCCCCATCCTCCTCCTCCTCCTCTGTTTCCCTTCTGTTTCCCTCATCCTCCTTGCCTTCATATTTTTGTCCCTCCTGACATCGTTCTCCATAATTTTCATATTTCTATGCATAGCGAGATATTGTGTGATTACAGTTCAATTTCTGGGTATAATTTTTACTTTACAGCTGTAATAAAGCAATTTCACATCAATGTCTATAATTACAGTCACTTTCATAAGGCCTAATTTAATATCACAAGTACCATTAATGTTATCGACCCTTGACCTCATCAGACTTAAAAGTGCATTATTTGCACTTCCTTTCCAAATATCCACCAAATGTCTTCAAATTTTAAAAACTGTACATAGTCTGTTTCCAGCTGTTTATGACTATTCACAAACAAAATTGTATTATGTTTGAAAATGACACTTAAGCTGTTCCCATGGTAGCTGTAAAGACAGAAAATATAATTTACAAACTTTTGGATCAGACAATTTTTCCAATGACCACTCTTTTATTATGGCAGTGGGCCATTTTCTTGCCAATATGGAAAACCATCATATAGCATTGATTTTTAAATAGAAAACATTGGAAACTAAGTCTAAAATATACCACAAATTCCTATATACCTATGAATAGGACAATGATTCAGACGAATGCTATTTTCATAGCAAAAATGTCACATTCTTGAATGGCCAGCTTGGATCTAAACAGAGTGCTGCCATTGCCCTGTCAAAAGTAAAATAAAATAATGCTGAGGATAAAGAATACATTGATGTTACACACAAATATTCTGTAGTTATAATACTAAACACACCAAGATCATGGTGATCCTAATTGATGGTTCAATACATTATTCCCAATTATTGAAAAAGGATAGATTAATGTTTGCTAAAAACCTTCTCTTGTAATCTTAAGCACACCCACAAAGTGATCCTGATACATATTATGATAGTTACATAATATTCATTATTGAAATAATTTTCATTTATTGGAACAATTAATGACCAAAATCTGATGACAGGCTTTCAGATTCTTGCATCATACAGGAAGTCTAATGAGGATTAACATTTCTTTTTCTTTCTTTATTATTACTATTGTCAGCCAGACCAGGCCAACCTATACAGGAATAGCTGAGGTTAGCACATGAAATATTCACTGCATATATTCCCATACACATCATTCATGTCGTAAATGACAAGATCAGAATCAGAGACTGCCTGATTGGCCAGTAGTAGGTCATGTGATTCACAAATACATTCAAGACCACTTCATGGAGGAATCCCCCATCTCAAAAATTAAGTGACTGGTCCTTTTCTAAGTAACTTAAGGTTCTTGGAAGCTTACAAATTTTTAACAATGAAAGAGATTGTGGAAAAAAAAGGATGATAAATTAAAACTGGGATGCACTTTAATAGATAGCAGTATCACAATAAGTGAAAATGTAACATATTGAAGAGGATTTGCAGTAAGATTTTCAATCCTTGTTGGCTGAAACTTTGTAAGGACCAAACATGACCTTGTGTGACCTCTATATCATTATATCTTCATGCCTTTAGACTTGCTAAAATCCATTCCATTTACAATTATCAATCCATCTTTTATTTCCTTTGTTTTCAATTTTTCTATTTTCGCTTGTTTTCTTGGTTTTGTTTGTTGATGTGCTTTTTTTTATCTCTTGTGTAATTTAACTTTCTGTCAGTATTTTTATTTTCATCAGAGCATAATCAAAGCTCAATGCTTTTGCTCTAATTTTTACAGTTATGACAGTCAAGAAAATGTAGCTTGATATATTTGCTGAGTGTGTCTTTTGACAATATCATAGGGTGAGGGGTTGGGGTGGGGTGGGGCAGGGGAAGAGGGTGTTTTCCAATAGCTTTATCAAATATTTACTGATTGCAACTTGATAAATTGGAAAAGTTCAAGACAAGACTAAGGCATACATCCTGTATTCATGAAGATGAAATTCTAGCCATTTGCAGAGGTAACTGAGTAACACATACAGTACTTAAATGACTTGTTTCTATATGCTAGCTAAACCTCCATATTACAATTTTGATCTACAGTAGCATATGACCATAGCTACCCAACAGAGCAGTTCATCTTAATAGATGGCAGTCTTCATAAACATACATAAATGTCTATAAATATTAAGTCTACATTTACTGTCATTCATCACAGCACCAAGCAATATAATATTTTTGCATAGGTTTTCTCAAGATCTATCCCCTTTGAAGACAATAATTCAGCTCAGTGTCTCACAACGAAGGACAGCCTCACAATCAAATTATTGTTCGTCACAATCAACCACTCGGTATTTCTTTACGATTACATGTTTTATTGTTCATTTATATCCACCACATTTAGTTTAGTTTAGAGACCCAAGGATCAGGCAGCCTTACAGTAGCTTATTTGCAGAACCCTATCAGTGTTAGATCAAGGATGAACACCGGCTTATTCAAGCCTTCTCTTTTTGATAAGTGTTCAGAGGATAACGAGGCAGGGGTGTGAATTCGCTCCCATTCCTGCTCCCGGGACCAACATTTAACTTTCTCATCCGACGGAAGAGAGTGTATGCCACAGCATCTGACCACTTTCTCAAATACTGAGGTAGGCAAAGGTACCCCATTCGACATCACTGCAGTGCAGCCATGACGAACAAAGTTTTTTCCGAAACCAAGTGAAGAACAGAAACAAACCCCTTTTCCCAAGTTCACAAACCAGAAATACCAAATACTCAAAGACTCCGCACATCACCACCGATATTTGAATAGGTCAAGAGAATCTGGCTCCTGTTGGAATTTTTGTCCTGGAACCTAAGGATTGTGAGGCGGACACTCTAACCACTGAACCAAGCCTTTGCCCTTTGAAGTGCTCATGGCATAACAATGAGTAAGTTTACCTTTTTATCTTACATGAGTGGTTGATATTTATTACATTAGTGGTGTTACATTGGTAGGAGAGCTTCATTACATTTCAGTGGTTAGTATTACATAATGTAGTGGTTGATAATTACATTAGTGGGTGAAACAGATTTTGACAATGTAAATGGTACCATCGAATCTCTCTTCTTGTCCTGATCCTTTTCCAACTCCTACTAGTGTTATACCTTCATGACTATATACTGCGACTACTATTAGCGGAACTGAGACAAAAATAATAAAGAATAATATAACAGAGATCAGAATACTGATATTAAACATTTATTTGTTCATGAGAGGACACTTTCTTTCCCTGCAGCAATTCTGCTCTTTCACCACAAATAATTAATTTAAAAAAATCATGTGTCTTGGGTATAAATGGCACCTGTGAAGGGTGTTTAACCTTATGTACATCATTCCTGGGTATTACGTAAAATAGTATGTGCTGTGGGCCAAATGAAATGATTAGGCCCGTTGTGGCTTCCAGAGGTAAAATCCACCCATGTTAAAGCAGCATTTTGCGTCCTTTTCTATGGTTTTTCTCAACCTCACTGATTCCACGATGCCATAACGACATACATAACTAGCTTATCTATTCAAATCTTACTTCAAATGGTGGCATTAAAGTCGAAAAATTTACAACTTTCAACTTTGTTTTTCTTGAAGATATTTTCAGTTGGGATCCAAATAAACCTCGCCCATAATATGAATATTTAAAAGCTACGAACGTCATTGGCCGATACTTAATACAACACCATGATTGATTTGAGTAGATTGTCAATGGCAGTTGTACCAGGGAGCTGTTAGAGTCCAGCTCGCTGGTTGTACCAAGTTACCAACTCGACGTTTTGAATCTATTTTTAGCAACGGCTCATAACTAACCCTGCATCTCTGATTGGTTGAATTCAAACTAATGGGTTGGGGGAACTGTAAGCGATTAATATTAAATGTGTAATTTGTCCGAGGACACTTTTCTCATTATCTGCAAATGTCCTTAATTACTCGCCAATTAATAAAAAAAGTGGAAAACGGAGACAAAACGCAAAATGCTGCTTTAATACCTTTCTTGCATGACAAACCACTGCTCTTTCCCACTAATTGACACCCTAATTTACTCAGTAAACAACATTTCCAAAAGTTAGCAGTACAAGTCTGAGAAACCCAACACTGTTGAATGAAGTAACAAAATCTCTTGAGGTCATCTGAAATAATAAATTCAAATATCAACCCAGAATGCTGTGTTTATGATATTGTTTATGATGGACAGATTGAGAACAATACTAGTCACATATAAAGAGCTAGACTGAGTCTACGTAGCTGTGGTAGTGGCTCATCCACTCCTATACATATCCAGCAGTGTATCTATATAATAATAATTAATTAATTAATGCTGCCCCAATTATGGCTATTCTTGTCCAATATCAGACCTACAAACCTCCACAACTAAAGCACCAACAATGACTTGTTCTCCATTTTGTCATATATTGCCATTTTGCTAGGCTCTACAATTACCACTGAAGTTTCAGACCATGGACTTTGAATGGAAAATAAGATGAAAATTTAAGATAGAAAGCTTCAGGTAACTTGGAGGAATCTCTCTCAGTCACTGGCTAATTGATGAAGAAAAAAAGGGTGAATGTCGTTTTCAACTTTGGACTTCTCGCACAGGCTCATGAATAATTACCGATCAATACAAGGCGGAATGTCTTCGTGCTTTTCCTTTAGGTTGTTGAATATTCATGACCTCAAACAGATTCCTTTGTACCGATGATCTTCCGCTGCCACTCTGCGAACCGTCTCTTCGTCTTTTCTTCTTCTTGACTTTAAGGTCCTCCTGAATTACCTGTTTCTCGGGAGTTACCTCAGGTAGTTTTTCAGGCGTCATCTCTGATGTGTTAGAAGACCGTCTTCTATAAGCTGATAGCAGTTCGCCCTGTATGTCAGTGGGCAAGGCATCCAAGCAGGTTGGGTCAATCTAAAAGGAACCATATCATAAAGAATTAACATTTCAAAATCATAAAGTTAGTCAACATGTGAAAATATACCTGGGAGGTTCATACACCATCAATCATCTAGAGGAGAGAAATAAAAGTATTTTGAGAGTGAGGAGACACCAGGTATAGAATACAACAGACAGCAAACCACCTTTTTGTATAAGGATAGGGCCCTAACGACCCCCCACCTGTCCCCCCCACACACCCCACCATCCACCAGTATTTTACCAGAGACATTTTGAAGTTGTGTTTGTGGGAGAAAAATTGTTGTCACTGGTGCAAGATTATGTAAACTTACTTAGGCCCTTGCACTCATACTCACACCAATGGGAATTCTACTTCTACTCATATTCATGTTGTACTCATGGTGTTGTACTCATAATCATGGTGTTGTACTCGTACTCATGGTGTTGTACTCATACTCGCGGTGTGCATCATACTCATAGTGCTGTATTCATACTCATGGTGTTGTATTCATACTCTTGGTGTTGTACTCATACTCATGGTGTTGTACTCGTATTTGCGGTGTTGTACTCGCACTCATGGTGTTGTACTCGTACCCGCGGTGTTGCATCATACTCATAGTGCTGTATTCATACTCATGGTGTTGTATTCATACTCATGGTGTTGTACTCGTACTCGGGGTGTTGTACTCACACTCATGGTGTTGTACTCGTACTCGTGGTGTTGCATCTTACTCATAGTGCTGTACTCATATTCACGGTGTTGTAATCCTACTCATTGTGTAATACTCGTACTCGTGGTGTTGTAATCCTACTCGTGGTGTTGTACTCGTACTAGGCTGCTCGTAACTTACCTCCGAAAATGAAGGAAGGTCATCCACATGGCCAAGGGTCTCGACTAGATTTTCAGCTTTTCTCACTTTCGATCTCTCTTCTTCTAGAACTTCCTTCAGAATATCAGGAGGGAGTTCTTTTAGGACGTCTGGATCCAAACAGCTGGGATAATCCAACGGCAAATCTCCAGTTGAGAGCACCCTCCTCTTGCTACAAGTGTCAAAGAATAAACTCAATTCTGAATATTGCAAATATATTTTCCTTTCACATGAAATAGCAAGAAAGTTCACAAAACACTCTAGTTTTCATACCAACTATATGGGACAAAGCTATCTTTTGAAGAGTTCAACTGAGATGTTCACATAGCAACCAATGTGTTGTCAGACACAGAGAACAGAGAACTTTTGACATTACTTACCAAACAAATTGATTTTTAATTAGAAAACTGCAGTTGATCAACCAAAGAAAACTTTCAAAAGTTCTTTCATCAAAATTAATACTATTTAGCAAGGTTATTAATGATTCCATGGCATCCTACAACATTTTTACCCAGGGTCATTAGCATAATGCATTCACATTACATAAAAGCTATGAAAACATGTTTGACTTCTTCATCTGAGATGACACTTCAAATATTCTGGAAGCTAAACAACTCTGCTGTTGCCCTGAATTTAAAGGCATTGAAGACTCGCCCCAAACCGCGTGCGGCCATCTGAAAAAGTTAACTTTCTGTTGCTTGCAGACAGTAATGAAACGTGATACCTTGTTATCTTTAGCTGGACCTGAGATGTCCATCGCTGTATCGTTTGTACACTGTGCTGTGGGAATTGACCGCAGCTGTATGTACTGACTGTACACTAGTGTCTAATTACCGACGGTAGCAAGCTGTGTGCATATTTTCTGGGATCGATGGTGGTGTCTTACACTTCTGTTACACCTCATTCGAAAGTAGGTCAGATTACTGGCATGAGACGTTTCTTTTTGCGCGAGTCTTCACACCCTTTAAGTGTCAAATAGTATATTAAACAAAAATTCAAATTCAACACAAAAGCTACCACACCATAAACAAGAAGCAATGGCTCTCACCTCATATTTGGCTTTGGGCCAAACATGCTGACAGGTTTTAAGAAAGGTGGGAAGGCTCCATCCTGAGAAAAGACTGGTGATGAAGGGTTTTCAGCCTGCAAAATAAAAAGAAATTTGTAAAAACTGTAAACTTTGTCTCCTGTTCCTTAGCTGGGATATGGCTTTAACATTCCACAACAGTAACGTTCAAATAGAAATAATAACAGGGGCTTCGTTTGAAAAGCATTATTGTCAGGTGTCCATAATGTTTGATGTGAAAAACTCTCAACTAATTCAAAAATACAATAAATACATTATTGCTTTGGGATTACTATGACAGTGAACAAGTACGGCAAGGTATGGTGCATGCTATGGTGCAATTTATAGTGCAATGCTATGGTGCAATTTATGGTGCAATGCATGCATAAATATATATAAAGATGATATTAATTAGTAGGTTAAAACCTGTTATTAATCAAACAATTTCATCAGAGAAAAATCAACTAATTTACTTTACGTGTATTTCTTTTTCAAATTTGCTTGGACCCAAGTTTATCTTCGTTAGATTTTGTTTTTCGCGGGATAAAAGATATGACACCTTAAAAAACTTGTAGTAAAATTATTTTGACAGTTTCCTGTGAATCTGTTCTCCTGAAAAATTTTGCTTTTAAACTTTTGTTTAGAGTTTTCTCTACTCACTTCAGGCTCTGGTTCAGCTTTGATAAGTGGCAAAAAGTTTGTATCGATGGAAGCAAACTGCCTTGTGGATGGTTGAAAATTATTTGCTTCTGTTCTCGTAGACACCAACTCTGAGGGCTGTGCGACCTCTGACCTCTTCTTAATCAACTCCGAAGTTTTTGTGACCTCTGATGACCCTTTCTTGACCAGCATATCCTTCAATGATTTTGCAGAATTTGAAGACTTGCTGGCTCTCTTGAGGCGAGATATATGGATCCCAACCTGAAAAATTAATAAATTAATCAATAAATCAAAAGTACTTAAAGTATACTCACATACCATAGAAATCAATGGATGTAGCTGGTTTAGTAACAACAATGTCAATTGTACATTCCATGTCCACCAGGTGAAATGATGTCTTTAATTCAGCTGTCCAAAAACTTTTACGTCCACGGTCTGTGATGTTCAAAGAGGACAGATTCAATCGATCCACCAGACCCCCACCTCTGTGACCAGACCCCCACCCCTCAGAATGCTCAAAATACATGAAATACAAGCTTGGACTATGAAGTTGATGTTAAAAACTATTACTCAATTAATCTCCCTGGCAAGCCCCAAAACCTGTAGATAAATTTTTCAATGCCTGGAGTAATCATTCTACCCACCAAAATGTTTTTGCAACCCACTTTTTGGTCACGCCTGTAGCTTGCAGACTGTTGGTTAAATTCTTATACACTGCAATTCATGTAAACTTAATACACAGCTCCGTAAAAGCAGCGATTATACTATTGATGTAACAGATGTGGGTTTGAATCACAATATGCATCTCATTTAATGTGGCTAAGATTTAAATATCCTCCTCCATCCCCAACTCTCTCACATCATGTTACCACAGAAAGTTTAGTCACACCTCCAATCCATAATACTCTGCTTCAATGCAAAACATTTGATTCAAATACAGATTGTACATGTACATTGCTGCTCAAAGGTAAACTTAAAATAAAATAAAACTGTTAGCAAACTGCTTATTCCCTAGAGAGCCTGTGTAAGAGAATGTGTAAAAGTTAAAGTTGGCCTGACATTTCAAACCTAGCAGGATCTTCTTCAGAGGCTAAATGACAAGTAACAGAAGGGACACAAACACGCACTGTTACTGTATCCCTTTGGGTGATCCTCCTTATCTACTCTGTATTTGTACTTGTATTTGTATTCTTGTGTTTCAGTTTTTCATTTCATTTTTATCATTTACTCATCCCGCTGGTGTTCACCATGCACATTAAACTGTCTGTATTCTGTGCATGTATTGGTCCTTTCTGTTACTGTTACTTGTCATTTAGCCTCTGAAGATGACCCTGCTAGGATTGAAACATCAGGCCAACTTACTTTTACACAAAGGTAAACTTGACTATAAGCTTCACTTGTTGTTCTGTGCTCTTCAGATACAATATGCACATATCATTGAGGCAAGTCCAATACTTAGTATTGTATTAAAGCTATGAAATATGCCAAAGTCAAATCAAGTTAGATAATTGAATAATTGCTCTACATTTAAATGATTTCGTTTTTACAGTACATTTCTTGCCATTATAATATATGTGTCATTAAAAAAAGAAAATTATATATCTCTAAGTAAAAAAAACTATAATTTTCTTTAAAAATATGTCAAATTCATATCAGTTAGCAGTTCATCTGCAAAATACTACATTAGAATCTGTACACAATGCTGTCAACCTACTTTAAAAAAAAAGGTACAATCGCACCCCACCCACCCCACCATAACAAATAAATGCTGTCATGTAAAATGCTCCCTACAAAGGCACCGTGTCAAAAAGAAAAGCTGTAGCAGCTGCAAAAGTCCTGCTCAGTTGGGATGAATCAAACATCATATGATAGGAATTACCTCTGCACACCTGCAGTGCCATACCTAGGCACGTCCCTATGGTATGAAACTGAGTAGCACAATAGGTTACAGGCCACGAGACCGAAGGCCCGCGAGACCGAAGGTCCGCGAGACCGAAACTATTACTAGGTCTATAATAGTGGTAAGACAAATATTACTACCGGTAATATTACGTTTGATAAAGCGCGTAATTAAAAAGAATTTACAGCCATTTCTTTTCATAGTGGATACCAGTTACTTGCGCAAGGGAGCTGGAACGGCCTGCATTGATACTAGGCCTCCACCAGTGGCGTAACCAGAGGGGTTTTGCAAAGAGCGAAAATCCCCGCTCTCAAAAGTCTCGCCCTGCTTTCTTGTTGTTGTTCTAGTATGTGCACGGAATCATAAAACGGTGTCATTTCAGTTTCACTTGGCTCGGACCTTCAGTCTGGCCAGGCTATCGATGGACCATCCATAGACCATCGGTCTCGCAGACCATCGGTTCGCGGAAATTCGGTCTCACAGACCTTCGGTCTTGCGGACCTTTGGTCTCGTGGAATTCCCCCGCACAATAGAATATCTTATACACAGCCTGGCTGCATGGCAGCTGCAGCCCCCTCAGCATCCTATATTTGACACAGTGCTTAAAGGCATTGAGGACTCGCCCCAAACCCTGTGCGGTCATCTGAAAAAGTTAACTTTCTGTTGCTTGCAAGTGACGTTTTGTTCGTGTCGCTACAAAATGCAGACATGTCATATTAATGAAACGTGATACCTTGTTATCTTTAGCTGGACCTGAGATGTCCATCCCTGTATCGTTTTTACACTGTGCTGTGGGTATTGACCGCAGCTGTATGTACTGCCTGTACACTAGCATCTAATTACCGACGGTAGCAAGCTGTGTGTGTATTTTCTGGGATCGATGGTGGTGTCTTACACTTCTGTTACACCTCATTCGAAACTAGGTCAGATTACCGGCATTAGACGTTTCTTTTTGTGCGGGTGTTCACACCCTTTAACACAATCACAGTAGTAACACATTCAGAGTATTAAACTCTTAGCCTGTTTGGAGAGCCTATATTCTAACACCCAGTGACATTTACCCTGTCAGCCTATACAATAGTCACAAAATTATTGAAGCTACTTTCCTATTCTGATGCTATTCTGTAAATAACAATTTTTATTAGTTATCGTCATGACAAGAACAAGGAAACATCGATCGAACCTTGCTTCATGAAACTCAACAGCAAACACTTTTGCTTACCCCTCGTATATCTCTGGGGGAGGCTTTCAGCTGGAGTAGAAGATTCTGACATTCTTTTTGGATTATAGACAGATCATCTGTTTCTTGTGTAAAAGTCAATGTCCGGCTCCTGTTGTCACAAATTCCGTGTCCAAACAACTTTCTATTGTCTTCGGCTGAACCTCTCTTACGAATCTGAAAGAGAGGATTCCAAATAAAGATTTAAGAGAATTTTTCTGCAGTAGCAGACAATGAGAAACTTTTACTGTATGAGTTACAATATTTGCAGACAGTTGAATGAAAATACCACCTCAACAACTCTTACTCCTAACCCCACCACACATTGTTCCTGATGTGCGTTGACCCAATTCAACTCAAAGGTCGTGACCTTCTCTGATAGTCGTCAAGATCCACGGTCATAAATCCCAACGCTACACACTGGACCACTGGAGAGGACACAACGACTGTTTACTGTGAACACCGGAGCTCTATTCGGTCACATGCAAACTTACTTCCCCATTAATTGGTAACATTTCTTCAAACTGGGCAGTTGCATTTGTAAACTGATGGACACTGGGGACTGCCAGTCCAAAGCATACCCTGTATGTTGAGTAAATTAGCTAACACAACTTCAGCGAATGGCAAAATCTTGATTAGTGGTCGTCATAAGGAGAGAGCACACTGTAAGATTATTCAGAATTTACCATGTTACCACCGTCACATTGAGTCTGGCAACTCTTAGATGGGGGGTGTGTGACCGGTTTTCGGGTTACTCTTGGTTGGGGAGTGTGTGACCGGCTTTCGGGTTACTCTTAGTTGGGGAGTGTGTGAAGGGCTTTCGGGTTACTCTTAGTTGGGGAGTGTGTGAAGGGCTTCTGGGTTACTCTTAGTTGGGGAGTGTGTGACCGGCTTTCGGGTTACTCTTAGTTGGGGAGTGTGTGAAGGGCTTTTGGGTTACTCTTAGTTGGGGAGTGTGTGAAGGGCTTTTGGGTTACTCTTAGTTGGGGAGTGTGTGAAGGGCTTTTGGGTTACTCTTAGTTGGGGAGTGTGTGACCGGCTTTCAGGTTACTCTTAGTTGGGGAGTGTGTGAAGGGCTTTTGTGTTACTTTTAGTTGGGGAGTGTGTGATTGGCTTCCGGGTTATTCTTAGTTGGGGAGTGTGTGACCGGCTTTCAGGTTACTCATTAGTTGGGGAGTGTGTGACCGGTTTTGGGGTTACTCTTAGTTGAAGAGTGTGTGACCGGCTTTCAATACTGAATTCTCTTGACATGCAATGATATTTTGTATTTTGTTCTTCACAAATATATAAGCACAACAGTGTGATTGAATGCCATGAAGTTGATTCACAATATCACAGGATATGCAAGATTGAAAACTATACACACAATAATCATAATAATCAGCAGTTATTGTTACGACGCTTAAGCAACCACAAATGTGGGAGAAACCTGCAAGGGCTTAAGGATTACAACTTACGCGTCAGGTGGCTTCCAATTCAACATTTTAACTCAAATTTGGAATCTATAGATTGCTCTTAGATGGGGAACCGTAGATTGCTCTTGGATGCAAAACCTACCTAACTATATGACCCGGCCAAGAATCGAACCCCGAACCTCCCGATTGCTAAACCTCATTGCTTCAAATCCCACTGCCTTTATCCACTCGGCCACAGCACTTGTAAAACACTGTTTTATATATATGCACACAAACAAAGCCAGCAATTTTGGACCAGAAAAGTGAAGCAGAAAGCAATGCCTTCTTTATCCACTATCTAAGCATCATGTATTACTTAAAATGCCATTCAAAACTCAATCTGAGAGAATTTCTCCTACCTTTGCTTTTAGCATGATTGTCCTTCCTGCCATGCCAGTTTTCTTCAGTTTCTTGTGGACTACCTCTGCCAGATCAGCTACAAACTTCAGAGCTTCTGCATTCTAAATCAAAGGAATTGTAAAGAAAGACATTAAAACTATCACATTAACATGCAACGCTCACTAAATGTCCACACATACACACCCCGTGCATTTTTTTATGGTTTTATTCACTTTCCGAGTTATGAAACATTTGTTTTAAGTGACATGGCTATTTTCTTGCTTAAATGTGACCAGATCTAATGTAACAATACTTTTTATTTTCCTGCCCATTATGATCTTCCCTGCCTATAGCAAATACCATCCGGCCAAAAACAGGGGAGATTGGATATCTACCCGAGTTGGTGATGCTAGCCATACTGAACGCTCCTCTGCATGAATTCATGATTAAACACACAGTGTACTGTTTCAGGGGTCAAGCCAAACTTGTCTTCACACACCGGAAAGTAATGCCTGCCATTAGAGCACCTGTGTTTACAATCATACTGGTGGCTGGTCAATTAATTAGGTGTGCTCAAGGATGAACCCTAATAACAGTACTTGGGATAGTTTATGCTATCAAGTGACAAATTGTTAATGCTCGAGTGAATTTGAAGTAGGACTGTTTTTCTAAGAGCAGGCTTGACCGTGATCACGTGTGGGATTGTTCCCTCGCACTTCATCAATCCTGAATCCATTGCACACAATACCAAAACGTACCCCTTTGAATCGGATGCCGTAGTTCACCGTTGACGAGACTAACTTCTGTTGCCTCTCCATCCGGACCGGCTGGTCATTTTTACCCCTGCAGCGATGAAAGAGATCATGGCCTGTTTTTTGGCCAAACTGACACTGGAGAGCAGATAGGGACAACTCTTGAAGATCTGAACAAGTTGTGATACCTAGATGCATCAGCTTCTGACTGGTTGCTCTTCCAACCCCTGAAATCAAATGAATTGTCCTCAAATAATTTAATCTTGTTGTAGGACTTAACAGTCTTACTACTTACCTCAAATATGCAAGTCAAACATAGAAGTTTTTAATCAAGTTCCAACTTCAAAAAGCCTTTTACTGCCAACCTTGAAGCAGTCATAATCTCAGAGATGTACACATCTAATTGTCCGTTGAACCAAATATGTATAACATTAAAATTGTTTACAAATGACATACGTAGGAGGCACACAAGTAAATATTTTGCCTGTAATGCACACTATTTGTGTCACTCTGTTGAGACATCTTGTTAAAATGGTTCAATCAACCAATTCACACTGCCCGAGATACTAACGGGAAATGAATGCAGCTCCATCTGTTTGCAAAGCTGGGAAAAAATACCACAAAATACCACTATTTGCATAGGCACTCACAATCCAAGAAAATCCAAAACAATCCAAAATAACCAAACACAAAAAATCATAAAACAAAATAATAATAAAAAAAATAAAATAAATAAAAAAACAAGGCGGTGGGGTACACCCCTGTACCACTAATTAAACATCCGGCCTTGTCACAAATTGGAACCCTTACTTTATGCTTCTGGCTTTAGCCAGGGGGAGGGGGAAGGGATATAGGGGCAAGGTGGCTAGGGGAAAGGAAAATTCAAACATGTATAACATGATTTGTTGATGTTGAAAAGAACGGGTCTGTAAACTGACCATGATGATAAATACCACCTTTTGTAATTCCACCTTCTGTGAGGTATATAATATACCTTTGTAATTATACCGGCGACCTTCTGTAAGCCTTTGTAACCCTAACCCTAAGCCTAATCCTAAAGTAAGATAAACCACCTTTTGTAACCCTAACCCTAAAGTAATATAGACCACCTTACCCTAAGTGAAACCCTTAAAGGAATTGTCTGGTGGAAGATTTTGATACATTATCCTTATAGTTTTTATTTTTCTCTTTCTAACCATGTAAAAATTGTCCCCATTCGACGTTTTCTTCTTGTAGAAATCTGGTTTTCAAATTCACCAGTTTCTCACCAAAAGTACCGTTTGCTCGAACGCTTCAATATGGTGATTGACGTAGTGCTTGCAGATAGGCAAAACAGGCGACTTGAAGTTAGCACTCCCAATTCCGCAGCAAATAAACTCACGTGTAAGCACATAGGATTGCCTCATATATATAACGTACATATTCGCGAACGTATATACTACGATGCTCAGTTGGTGTACTTGTATAGCGTTGCACATAGTACACTCACACTCAAACCACAGTTCATTAACTGTTCTTCGAAATCGCTGAAA
>JAIPMN010048042.1:0-16268 GCA_020650975.1 Apostichopus californicus | reverse complement strand
TATGAATGTAAGAGACTGACTTCGGTCAGCTTGCGGCTTTGATAAGCCAATGAGGCTTCTTCGCGAGTTCCTGCTTGCAGGAGGATCTAAAATACATACATACATACAACTTTCTGTCTGTGCTACAGAAGATTGTGTGTGTGTGTGTTTGTGTTATAAAAAATGTCCAAGAAGCTTTTAGGATCCTTGAATATGATTTAGTTTTGAGGTTGTACTAGGTATTGATAGGAATGTGTACATATGATGTGAGTGAATGCAGACAGGTTAAAGTATATATAAGTACAGTAATTCTTAAATAGTCAAACAACCTTTTGTGTTTGAACACATGTAGGGTGGAACTTGTAGTTTGATCAATGGGTTAGTCTTTTGGAGTAATATTCTGTAGGTTTGGCTAAAATTACAGACCAAAGAGCTAGTCCAAATAAAACTTAATTTATATTCAAAAGAAGAACAGTTTATTATTTCTGTTTCTGACTTAAGTACAGTTTTAATTTATGAATGGCAAAATTTCTCTCCCCCCCCCTTTATTTGTGACTAGGTTGTTCCTTACGATAATTAAATAATTATTATACAAATTTTTTGGACCGTATCATCTTTTTGCGAACAAAGAACGTGTGAGATGGATGTCAGTCTGTTTAGCACCTCCTCAAGGTCACACTATAAAATGGAAGTTTTAGGGTTTGAAAAGTATTCAGTGAAAATTATCGATTTGATTTCTCAGCAGTGATGAAAATGTCAGTGCTGTCAGTGGCTGAGCTAGGGGTATTGGTCAGGGGGGGCGAGAATGGTCTGTAGGGGCGCTTTCGACACTATATCTAAGCGGAGCGCCACCACAGGTTGGCGTGGAGCGTACAGAAAATTTTTGAGTAAAGATACTCACTAGATCGCAGGAAATGACCCTTTTCGGGCCTTGCTAATTTGCAGATAAACGAAGAATAAATAGGTGTCATCGCCATTTTGTCAGAAAATTACACCAACAAAATTTGACAAATGTCAATAGGTATAGATGAGAGCGCAATAAAAAGTCAATAACCGCGAATAAGTAAAAAGTAGTAAAAAGCTGAAAAGGGCGCCAGCAGTCCATTTGAGTCCATCAGGGGGGGGGGGCATCCGCCCCCCCTGACTGTATGGACGCTCCGCCACTGAGTACTGTAGTACACTAGTTTATCTGGTGGGTTGAAAGAGCTGCATGTGGCAAACAGGTGCACATTATAACATTATATAGTAAGTTGTGAAAGATTTGAAAAGGGATGTTATGTGGGAGAGGGACACGGGGGAGGGGAGATGGAGCGAGGCATGAAAGGGACAACATAAGGTAAAAACTCTGAATTAGGCAATCAAGCCATTGTCACTATGTACAGTATGTGTTATTAAATTTATTATGCAATATTTAGGAACCTTATATTAATTTTTTTTTTTTTTAGTAAGTGTTGATCAATGTTTATCTTTAATTCCCAACAACTCTAGTGATGACTTTCTTTATCTAACATTACACATCATGTGTGTTACTTTGACCGGGTGATGTATCTTTAGCTGTGTATCTCAATTCAGTACTCGTGTTCGTAGAGCTGTGTAGTCTCACATACAGTACATACAGTATAGTACATATTGAATCATTATATACTGTACCCATCTAGACATGAACACTGACTGTTGTAGAAAAAAGGCAGTTATGATGAATTTGGTACATATCTATATAGCTGGTATGATATAAGCTAATCTTAGCCTCCGGCAAAGTGGCATCTCTTTATTGATTTACCATACCACAGACTTTGTATGGTAGAATCTGAGATCAAGGCCTTATATATCTATATATATATCCAGAGATAGGGGCTGCTGGGCGATAAAGGTTGAGATATTTCAACTTTAATCTTAATTGATTTCCCAGAGAATGATAAGTGGATATAATTGAGACACTTTAATATTTATGGTCCTCTAGAGTTATAATACATTCTTATAACTGCTAGGCTAGTGAGGAAATTCTCAAGACATTCTAGTTGATAATTGAGACTTTAAAGGTTGACATCATGCAGCATTGCCTCGACCCAACTTTGAGATTATTGCTAAAACTCGCTTTATTTCTGGTGCTGATCATCCAAATTAATTCCCATAGACTGAGGTATAGGCAATCAGATGCGTACATCGAGCAATGGAGGTTAAGCCCCGAGAGTGAAGTCTTGTCTCCTAGAGGGTTATTGCCAATATTGCAATTTGAGTGGTCATTGTTTCATTGACTTTCTAGCCTATGTGGAGTCGACCGTTAACTACAGCAGTTGCATTTGCAGATGAACATTGCATTTACTTTGTTTCCTCCCTTACCTGTCTCCCCAAGTCCTCAGCACTCTTGTTTTACGGTATCTAGAGTGATCTGGTTACCTTCAACACTGTACACCATCAGTGACCAGTCACTACTGGTTATCGACCCTCCTCGTATGCTACCACCTAGAGTGCCTGGAAGTGTGTTCCTGTACGGGATCTTTATCCGGTTGATTCCACCTGTCTGCACACACCTTACACACTCTACCTTCACTCTGTCCAGAAAGTGGTTTTGATACTTATAAATATTTAGCTCAATCTCCTTAGAGACTGATCCATTCTAGACTACTACCTTGCTTCCAAATATTATCCCAGAAAGTGTCTAGAAATCAATGGTTATGAATAAATACTCAATCTTTGAGTTATTAAATTGTTCTGTCTTATCTAGCCATATTATAGCCAGCATTATAAGAACATATTAGGAATTAGAGTATGGAGAGCAGCCTTTTGACGTTAGGTCAGATTAGGAGGGTAGCCTCTGCATGGCATTATAATTGTTATATATTAATGGTACACTATAAAGAGAAGAGGCTGACAGATCATACTGTACATAGTATACTAACACATATTAAAGTCCTCATGTGCAGGCTAACACATGTGATGCTACAACATGTCATATAGTTACAATTTCTTTTTTTTTCAAGTGCCAATGTAGTTAATTAAATGACTGAGGAATTAATTATGTCTTATTGTTGTTAATAATGTATGCAACCATTCCTATCCCATGATAATCTTTGAATAACAATGTCCTAATTGTGGTTTTACCTGTGAAAAGGGTAACGTCATATGACATTTTTGGAATAACTGTGCCTTGAGATCTCTTGCATGTTTTTTTTATTTGTTTTTAATGTAAGTGGGGTATTTCCCTAACTAGAATCAAAGCTAACATGATACTTCCTCACTGTGGAAGTGAATCATCTTTTAAAGGTTCGATCTGCAGTTTGCAGAGCTTGGTGGTCAAGGATTTCTTTATCACTAATACGGTACAGTATCTTTGCATGGTAAATGCTTCTCACTTGTATTTTCTGTTTTAAATCGCATCACTGATTGAAACAGAATACATAATTACATTGTGATTGGCTGACATGTTTCTGTGAGCAGATTGGATCCATTTACCAAACTGACAGCTGACTATTGAATTAGTCTGAACTGGAGATTGACAGATTCCCCTATGAGAATTCTAAAAACCTTCCTAGATGTCCTCAATACCCCCCTTTTTTTTTAAACTATATGTCTTTCTCTGAATGATTGCTGGTGGATGAAGAAGGTTAGGTATGATTAGGAATGGTCTCATTATGGTACAGTACTATGAAGTATAATAAGCATCTAAACTTGTAGCAATTTTACCATGTGGCAAACCGTATTAAATCTTTTCTAGCATATTTTGGTTTTAATACCTCACCAGCTGACCTTTGACACTGAATTGTACCAGCATGATAAATTGAAAGCAACATTAGAGGTAGAGACATTTATGACTGACAAGATTTACTTCGCTCCCCGCTTACCTGTCTCCCCACAACCTTAGCACCGCATTCTACCGTGTCTAGTATGCCCTGGTAATCTTTTAACACTGTGCACCCTCACTGACCTTCAGTGACCTAACCCTACATATTTTACCACTCCAAAGTGTCAGATCACGTTTTCGTATTGGAAAAATTTTTTCACGATTTCGCCCGGAATACATTGGATTTTTACGCTAGAAGTTTCCTTATAGGAGTTCTAGACATCCAACCATCTTTTCCAGCCTGATAAGTATCCTTTTCTTGTAGGGAAGGGTGTTTTGGGGGCTGTTTTTTAGTGTGCACTCTCGCCCATGCGTTCGTTTTTTTTAGCGTAACGTTGGGTTCTCAAGTAGTAGTTCTGCGAAACTACTTCGTTTGTTTTTCCTTCCCGCCTTGTATTCGCGGGTAGGCATTTGTTCTCTTGTGTACATGTTTTCTTTAGCTATTTTTCTTCTTCTAAGATGTTTTGCTTGTTTCATGTACTTTTTACGCTTTTTAAGTGTTGGTTTCACCTTTTTAGCGTAGTTGTCACGTTCCCCTATCCCATACTAGTAGCGGGATAGGTGGTTCGTTACGTTGTTTTTCTTGTCAGGGCGGGAGTATCAGGGAACTCTGTTGTTGTGTTTTCTCATATTTTCCCGTATATTCACGTATATTTTTACATGTTTTCATGTTTCCTTGTTCGCTACGTGCGTTCCCCTTTGGAGCGTACTTCGTAGCTTAGTTCCTCCTCCGCATGTCGCGGCTAGGGGACTCTCTCCATTGTATACATGTTTCGTTCTTCTAGAGACCTACGGTCTTACTTTTTAGTTTCGTACTTTCAAGTGTCTCTAGGGCTTCACTTTTGTAGCGTAGATTGTAAGCCACGAGCCCCTAGCGGGGCGCGATGTTCAGTTTCGTAACTCTACTCTAACTGTTAGCTTACGTCCCACCCTACTACCTCTTATAGTTGTTCGTTGTTATACGTTAGACTATTCCAGTTATTCTCTCCTTAACGTGGGTGTTTCAGACATGTCTCGAAGCCACCTCAAATGTGTGAATTGTTCTCTGTTCCGCCCGGGTCGGGCATGGGACGACCACGATCTTTGTCCCAAATGCAGGACTTGCAGTCGCAGAGACCCTTGTCTGGTCTGCATTGTTTTCACACCAGCGCAGTGGCAACATATCGATACCTGGCTGTCTGGCCAGGACAACCTAGACCAAACACCAAACCCACACAGTCCCCCTGGAGAAGGGGTGGTAGGAGAGTCAGAGGACGAGGAAGTGCAAGAGTTGGTGGGAGTGGAGATGGAGAAGGGCCATGAGAGGGCCGGAGAGAGAGAGAGAGAGAGAGAGGAAGAGGTGGAGAGAGAGGAGAGTTTGCCACCCAAGGTGCCGGCGTTGTCCGGATGGAGTACCAAGGGCAAGGGCAAGGGCAAGGCTTCGGCCAGTACAAAGCCCATGAGAAAGACGACCAGAGCGGACAGTCCGTCCGGGTCGCAGAGAGCGGCACCCAGTGTGGTGCGCGCTAAGAGAGGGGCTCCGGAGAGCCAGGGTCCGGCGAGACCGCAAAGGGAGACCGGAACCGAGATTCCCCTCCGAACCCGAGAACGATCCCAAAGCCGGGAACCAGTACCACGACCTACTGCTGTGTCCCCAAGACGGGGCAGCAGGGGCAGAAGCCCAACCCGTCGATCCCCAAGACGGAACCCATCCCGGTCCCGAAGCCGGGAACCGACGGACCTAACTACTGCTAGATCCCCACACCACGGGAGCAGGATCAGGAGCCCGGTCAGACGACCGCCTAACCGGAACCTTAGCCGGTCCCGTAGTCGGGAGCCGACAAGGACGCCTACTGCTAGGTCCCCGGAACGGGGAAGCAGAAGCAGACATCAGGCTCAGAGAGAGAACCGACCCCGGTCGAGGTCCCCCCGTAGAAGGGACAGACAACTATCTCCACCCTCCGACGAGCTATCACCTTCTTCCGATGACGGGTTCCGGAAGTCTAAACGGAGACACCGATCCCCGGGACGGCGACAGGAGGAAGAACCAGCGTGGATGACACGACTGACAGGCCTCCTCCGCCCCCTACTGGAAGGGGAACAACTGAGGCATAGCGAAAACACCGGGGAACAGGGACGACCCACGGAAAACCCGGCCATGACCCCACGATCTTTCCGGGGCGAGGATGTGCTGGACTGTAGGGCTTCAGTAAACCTATCCGGCCTGGACGACGAAGCCGACCACTCGGACTTCGCAGCCACAGAGGAGACCTTTCCTGGCTTCCCAGAAGAGGAAGAACCCCCTATGTCAGGAGGATTGCTACCTCCAGAACTAGCAGCTCGAGCCGCAGAGATTTTCCGGAGGCACCTGGGGTTTGACGAGCCAGAGTCTCAACCACAACGCCCTACTCGGGTCTCTAAACTCACCTCAACAGGAGAAGCTTCGCTTCGCCCAAAAGCCACCATGCCAGTAGACCCCTCCTGTTATGACAGGTTTGAAGCCATCGCAGAGAAACGCCGATGGACGGCATTCCCAGCGAAGGCGGAACGGGCCGTCAGAGTCCCGGAGGAAGTGTGGAAAGATTTGTTCAAGTGTCCTTCCATCCCTCAAGAAGCGAGAGAGAAACTGCGGGCGGACCAGGGAGCTTCGTCTTCGTCTTCTTCCATCTTCAAACATCAGGACCAACGCAAGCTGGAAGACCTGCTGGTGGATGTCGACACAGCAGCCCGTTCCGGCATGAAGTTCACCTCTGTCCTCTTGCTCACAGCGGAAGTCCTAATGCGCTACCACCAGCAGCTCCCCCAAGACGAGAGCCAGGTCACGAGACCCGAGGCAGGCCAGCTTCTGCTCATGTTGAGCCCGCTGGTGCGACTAGTCTACGACCAGTTCGCCAGAGTAGCAGTCCGGTCGGTGAAAGCCCGACGCGAGAACGTTGTTTCTTCGATCCGGTGGCCCTCTGTCGAGGCCAAAACTTGGATGTTATCCCTCCCGTCCCTGGGGGACGATCTTTTCGCCGGGAGTTTCCAGCAAAAACTACAGGAGGAGGTTGCCCGGAGAGAAACCCTCGCAAAGTCAGAATTTCGGTCCTCGGAAAGGTTTAAGGCGAGGCCACAACGTCCGAGGGAAAGTAGACCCCCGAGGGGCAGAAATCAGCCCTCCAGACAACCGGGAAGAAGCGCCCCACGGGGCAGGGGTCGCGGTTCTTTCAACCGGCCATCGCGACCTTCACGTCCATGGGTAGCACGAGGGACAAACAGAGCTCCGCCATCGACCACAAGACGTGACAACGACCGCTCCTCCAGACCGTCGTTCGCCGCTCGGCCCTAGGGGTGCCCACCTCACCGCGGAAAAACCGCCGGTGGGGGGGAGACTTTCGTATTTTTCCCAGCAATGGGAAACTATCACCGGGGACAAGTGGGTGTTGGATACTATCGCAAATGGCTACAAGATAGAATTCACCTCCAGCCCACCCTTCGGGGGCGGAGGAAGGCGAACACCAACACCTACAGACCCCGTCCAAAAAATGGCTCTCGAGGGGGAGATTTCAGCCCTGCTGGCCAAGCAGGCAGTTATAGAGGCGCCGGAGGGGACGGGACCCCTCTTCCGGTCGTCCTTCTTTCTAACTCCAAAAAGGGACGGAACCTGGCGTCCCATCCTCAACCTCAAGCCCCTCAACCAAAATTTCATCAGGCCAAAACATTTCCGCATGGAAAACCTACATCTTGTCTTACCCCTTCTCAGAAAGGGCATGTGGGCGGCGACCGTAGACTTAAAGGACGCCTACTTGCACATTCCGATGAACAGAGAACATCGCCGATTCGTAGCCTTCCAGTACGGCGGCAGAGACTACCTCTTCAGGGCGCTCCCGTTCGGGCTCTCCACCGCCCCAAGGGTTTTCACCAGAGTGGCGGGAGCCACAGTCTCCTTTCTAAGAAGAAGGGGCGTTGTCCTCTACGTTTACCTCGACGACTGGCTGATAGTGGGCAACTCGAGGTCGGAAGCAGCAGACAACGTCTTCAAGACGGTCAATACCCTCCGAGAGCTGGGTTGGATAGTCAACGAGGAGAAGTCCCGACTGACCCCCACCCAGACCATCCAGTTCCTGGGAGCGACAATCGATTTCACAACCGGGGTTGCCAAACCGTCGCAGGAGAGGATCGACACGGTCATGGAGGTCACGAACCACATCCTGACCAATCAGACTTCACCGTCCCGGGCCTGGCTCCGAGCTTTTTTAAACTATATGTCTTTCTCTGAATGATTGCTGGTGGATGAAGAAGGTTAGGTATGATTAGGAATGGTCTCATTATGGTACAGTACTATGAAGTATAATAAGCATCTAAACTTGTAGCAATTTTACCATGTGGCAAACCGTATTAAATCTTTTCTAGCATATTTTGGTTTTAATACCTCACCAGCTGACCTTTGACACTGAATTGTACCAGCATGATAAATTGAAAGCAACATTAGAGGTAGAGACATTTATGACTGACAAGTTACATATGTTGTTGGCATTCAGCATACTCTTACTGCAGATAAATTGTACAACTGGACTGGACTGACAGCCATTGGCAATGAATTTGATATTTTATAGAAGGATTAGTAACACTAAGAATTCCTTTTTGATTCCTTACCGGATGCAGAAGGAATCCATGCGATGGTGATGGCGTGTGTGTGTGTGTATGTGAAATTTGCTTGTTATCATTGTAACTCGAAAAGTTCATGTTGGATTAACTACGTACTTGGTATGTTGGTCCATCATGTTGAGTACAAGAACACTGTCCTTTACTGTGAAGGTCAGCTGTGGTCAATTGGGGTCGACAGAGGCCAAAGTATGAAAAGTTTATAAACATGGTAACTCAAAAAAATCCTTGTTTAACTTCATACATGGTATGTAGATCCAGCGTAGTGAGTACAAGAACCCTATTGAAATTGGTGGAGGTCAAAGGTCATTTGCGGCCAACATTTAAGTCAAAGTCTGAAAATTTTGTAGACATGATAACTCAAGAAGATATATCTTTCTTGAACTTCATACTTAGTGTGTAGATCCAGCTTGGTGAGTGCAAGAACCCGATTGAAATTGGTAGAGGTGAAAGGTCACATGAGGTCAAGAGGTGTTATAGTCTGAAAGCTATAAAACATTACAACTCCAAAATTAAAGCTACAATTAACCTGTGAATTTTCCAATGGTATGATTTTCTTTTGGTGAACATAGTTTGATCAAATTCAGTTCAGTCTAGTTTTGTGAAGGTCTTTAACATAACATACAGTCATCCAGGTAATGAAATTTGTTTCAAAGAGTTGATAATCTTGCTTTAAACACTGCACTCAAAGTCTCTTATCTCTTTTATTCATACATCTGTCTCTATATTTCACATGGGCAGACTGTTCTTTCTGGATATTGAAACATTTTGAAATAAAAATTATATATATACTCTAAAATCATTACCAGTGAATGAAATGGTTGATGCCCCACAAGGGAGTGCTACAAATAAAGAGCTGGAAATCTATGATCTTGTCTGGTTCCCACTTTGTTCTTTCGACAAATTTAACTCACTTGCTCTACATAATAGTGAGATAGTGATTTGGATTTTTGAGCAAATGGTATGGCAAGGAATCACAAAGCTAACTGCAGGCCTCCTGGTTGTGGTAATATGGCATTCATCAAGAGGATGTTTGATTAATTTTAAAACAAAACTAAATGAGAGAGAGACTTTTGAACGCTTGACATTTCAAGGCATTCATGAATACTGTACTATGTACTTTAAAGTGCCTTTGACCCTACAGTGTTAATATTGTTAAATCAGTTTTAAGGTTCAGAGCTGTTGTAAAGTTTTCAGTTTTGTATATATTGTCTGCTTATACAGTACTGTACCTAGTAACTTTGAGTAGTTAAATATTTACATATATATTTTTGCATTTAACAAGTGCAGTACAGTGAATGTGCCTTAGTGAAGTGTGCCTTTATAGTGTGCCTTAGTGAAGTGTGCCTTAGTGTGCCTTAGTGAAGTGAAATGTGGCTGGTAATTATTATTGAAATATATATGTAATTTAACTTTTTTTACAGCTATGTACAGTACATTGCCATAAAGTAATTTAGAATTAACTAACTTGTCATTCACCAGATACGATTGTAAAATCTCATCTAATTTGTGAGCTTGGCATCTTTTCAATTATAACCTTGCTTTCAGAACAAGCATGGTTCTGCATTGAAGTGGATTATCTGACATTTAATATAGATCTCATTTAATACTTCAGCACATCTACACAACGTCATGTGGTTTTCATCTCACACTCGCAGCGCCGCGCAGTTTCTCCAATCCTCTTTTGCTTTGAACGAGGAAGCTGTTTGTGAAACTAAGTGTGACATTATTGTTATGCTTAGAGCCAAGGCTGGTTGAGTTTGATATTAATAATGTATGTACTACAACCTCAAGAACAAAGCCAAGCATGTCTAATTAGTAGTGTTAATTGAACTTGATTTAATAATCCTAGACACAGTTTAGTAAGTTCTGGATCATTGTTAGATGGAGCATCTGTCCAATCACAAAGTCATTACTATGCATGCGGAATCTGGATTTTCTATTAGCTCACAACTGATTGGAAGTTTCAGGACTAAAGACAGAATGAAATGTGGACAATTTATGCAGTCTGTCATGTTCTGTTTGTGGTTATAGCTGTAGGAAAATGTTGATTTATAGAAATATGAGTTTCAGTAAAGCATATATACAATTTTACTGATCATGTAATAAGTAGTGTTTAATTTAGTCAATTGATGATATAATATCACAGCTCAGTTGTTAACATTCTCATATGACAATGTTACAAGGTTGTATTTCCTGTTTTCTTTGCAATGGATAGTCTAGCTATTTTATTGCAATTAATTATTGGCAATTAATCAGAACTTTTTGTGAGTTGACTATATATAAATAGATTCTGCGATTTTCTGTGATAAAAATTCTGTCTCAGTTTCTGTGATGGGAGAAAATCAGTGGCAGTAGATATTCAGTCCAGTAATGAGACGATTATTTACGGTTAAAATAAAAGCAATAGGACACTCTTCCCGCAGCCGGTTCAATGACTGAATCATCTACAATGCATGCTAACAGGCAAACCCAACATAAACTATGACACAAAGTAAAGAAAACCTCACTCATTTAGTGACCTGTTTTAATTGGTGTCTGATTTTGAAGGAGGATGCGGCCAAACCCTATCGCCCTATCCCTCCCTCCCCACCCTCTCGATCTCCCTACCTACCCTCTTCTTAGCCATGAATCCTGGTCTAGGCTAATATCTAAAGCACAAACTTGTACCATCACTACACACAAAATGCACTTTTGTAGTATAGTGTGGTCATTATTTTTCTATGTACATCTCACCCCTCTCCAACCCCCCACCCCACCCCCCCCTCTCGTGAAGAATTATACCCAGTCAGCGGATGATCATGCTCTCCCGCTCGGTATTTGACCACATGTGGATGAAATGTAAAATTTTAAACTGTGAAACCAACTGACCTCCGTTTCCTACATTTCATGAATTGAACTATACTGTACCTCTGCAGCTCAGAGCAGATCTGCTCAGACGGTGGCGTACTACAGATCAAATTAATTCACACAGTTTCTGATATACTGATCAACTTTAGATATAGACTATATAGTACTCACAATAATTATAAATCAACATCACAAGAAATTGTAATTGCCAAGTTGTCTAAGTTTGAGAAAGAGTCAAATTTTTGTGTGGCACATTATCAGCTTATTCCTAGTTACTGTACTGTCACATTGAATAGTTTCAATGTGTAATCAGTGTGTGCTCGTCACAGAGTATCTCGCTACATATAAGTTTACCCACACTGTGATGTTGGATGGTTACATTACAGTCAACTTGTGATGTGTGATGGTTACGTTACAGTTAACTTGTGAGGTGGGATGGCTACATTACGGTTAACTTGTGATGTGGGATGGTTACATATCAATTAACTTGTGATGTGGGATGGTTACATTACAGTCAACTTGTGATGTGGGATGGTTACATAGCAATTAACTTGTGATGTGGGATGGTAACATTACGGTTAAATTGTGATGTGGGATGGTTACATTACAGTTAACTTGTGATGTGGGATGGTTACATTACGGTTAACTTGTGAGGTGGGATGGTTACATTACAGTCAACTTCTGAAATGGGATGGTTACATTGCAATTAACTTGTGAGGTGGGATGGTTACATTTATGTGACATGAAATGCAATGTTAGAATAAAACACAACAAACTTGACCTCTTTATACTGTTAGTATGAACTGACAGCGTACTAATTAATATAATGAGAAATTTTTACAGAAAAAGCTGTCTTCAATAAACATACAACGTTATGTTAATTTTAGTATCGCCTTGGAGTATATCTATTATTTAGAAGCATTTGTAAACTTTGAAGGGATGAGACATATACATATACATGCAAAATGAGCCAAAAGTAGAAATTATCTTGGTCAGTCAGCCAGCTAATTTTGATTGCAATAAGCCTTTTTTTGGCAGATTTCCCAAATGGTTAACTGCATACGTACTCAGCATTGTTTGAAATCACTTCCTTGTAGACTGATCAATCAAAAATCAATCAAAAATAAAAATTCTTGTTCAATGTCACAGACTGATAATATATTTTTGATTCGTTATCTTCCTTTGCTCTGAGTAGAATGAGATTTGTACACTGATTACACAGATCAAACACACTGTCAGATATAGCAAGGACAAACGTATTTTGTCAATATTTACTGACTGATTGATCAGCATTCATGAAGCTGTTACCCTTTGGACATCCGGGTTTATCTAGCCATCATGTCAAGTGGATTAAAACGATAAATTGTGTAGTACAAATCATCTCTACAGGTTTAAGGCTTCCCCCGTTTTGCTGTATAACTGTATACCTGTAAACACCCTGTAATACTACATGGGTTGTATTGCCAGCCATTGCACTGACAAACTTAGCAACTGGCATACGGATCATGTCGTATCTGGTACTTTTGTGGATGATTAATCTCTAGGTTTACTTTGCTCCTTGCTTACCTGTCTCCCCACGATCTTAGCACCTTATCACAACCCTAAGCCTATAACGCTAGGCTAAAACACCAGACTATGCAGTATGCCGGCATAATTCCAAAAGTTTTCGTTGTCCTTGGTTAACTTTCTCATTTTGCCAGATTGTGTCACAAACACAAAAAGGTGGCATATATAGTTGCTGTTTATGAAACGGAACGTTCGTTTGATCTGATCATTTGTAAATGCTCACCATTAAGTTTTTACCAAGGAAGTTGATGTTATAAGTTTCTGCCTTCAGGTGTAACTTCTTTAATTTCTTTAAGAGTAGTGCAGTAATTTAATTAAACTCCCAATGCGATATAGTATGACTCAGCGTGGCTTCGTAGATTTCATCTTGATCTAATGTAAACAAAACAAAAAATACCCAGAAAGCTGTTATTTCCATTACAATGTACACTTTTTTTTTTTAAGATGGGGAGGAAGGATGTAAATGTGGTTATAATGTATTTTTATTGAATAAGAAATATGTGCTTTCGACTATAAATGTTTGAGTTTTGCCAATTAAGCCAGAATTTCAAATGTCATTTTTGTTCACGTTTAGATCAGAAACAATTTTTGTTTCCTCGTTTACCTGTGTCCTCAAAACATTACCACTCCCACTCAACCTTGTCTAGAGTGAACTGGTAACCTTTTAACACTGTACGCCCTCTATGACCGGCCACTGCCGATCTAAGCCCCTCCTTTAACACTGTACGCCCTCTATGACCGGCCGCTGCCGGTCTAAGCCCCTCCTTTAACACTAGACGCCCTCTAAGACCGGCCACTGCCGGTCTAAGCCCCCCCCTTCATGCATAAAGCAGTAACTTACAGTGTTTAAAGGGCATGTTGTTTTTGGCCGAGTTTGCGCAAATGACTGAGATACATAATTAATTGTCTTGAATAGCTGTTCATTTAATTGAGCATTACATATTAGTATGGTTTCTTTCCAGGAAAAAAAATGAAATATTGTCTATGCTCTGTATTGAAGCAATTTTCTGCGAATGCTCATAAAGTAATATATGTTTTATCTGTGTGTGCACTACACTGTTAGTGTTGTGAGAACACTGACATTGCATTATTTTGCCATACGTTTTCAACTTTTCATGCATCTTTCCTTTGCAGCCTATGGACGTAGCTAACCTGACTTTCAAGAAAACATCCTTCAAGGTGGACGAATTGAAATTGACAGTGAAAAATGCAAGCCGGTTGAACACAAACTCAGACCTTAAGCTTAGGGTAAGAGATAGAACCTGGTCAATGCTGGGTAAGAGATAGAACCTGGTCAAAGCTGGGTAAGAGATATAACCTGGTCAATGCTGGGTAAGATATAGAACCTAGCCAATGCTGGATAAGATATAGAACCTAGACAATGCTGGGTAAGAGAAAAAACCTGGTCAATGCTGGATAAGAGATAGAACCTAGTCAATACTGGGTAAGAGATAGAACCTGGTCAATGCTAGATAAGAGATAGAACCTGGTCAATGCTGGGTAAGAGATAGAACCTAGTCAATGCTGGGTAAGAGATAGAACCTAGACAATGCTGGGTAAGAGAAAAAACCTGGTCAATGCTGGGTAAGAGATAGAACCTTGTCAATGCTGGGTAAGAGATAGAACCTGGTCAATGCTAGATAAGAGATAGAACCTGGTCAATGCTGGGTAAGAGATAGAACCTTGTCAATGCTGGGTAAGAGATAGAACCTGGTCAATGCTAGATAAGAGATAGAACCTGGTCAATGCTGGATAAGAGATAGATCCTTGTTAATGCTGGGTAAGAGATAGATCCTTGTTAATGCTGGGTAAGATCAATAACATTTTCAATGCTGGGTAAGATAACCTTGTCAATGCTGGGTAAGATATAGAACCTGGTCAATGCTAGATAAGAGATAGAACCTTGTCAATGCTGGGTAAGAGATAGAACCTGGTCAATGCTGGATAAGAGATAGAACCTGGTCAATGCTAGATAAGAGATAGAACCTGGTCAATGCTGGGTAAGAGATAGAACCTGGTCAATGCTGGATAAGAGATAGAACCTAGTCAATGATAGGTAAGAGATAGAACCTAGACAATGCTGGGTAAGATATAGAACCTGGTCAATGCTGGATAAGATATATAATCTTGTCAATGCTGGGTAAGATATAGAACCTAGTCAATGCTGGGTATTAAAACATATAACCTGGTCAATGCTGGGTAAGATATATAACCTTGTCAATGCTGGGTAAGATATAGAACCTGGTCAATGCTGGGTAAGAGATAGAACCTGGTCAATGCTGGATAAGAATTAGAACCTAGTCAATGATAGGTAAGATATATAACCTGGTCAATGCTGGGTAAGATATATAACCTTGTCAATGCTGGGTAAGATATAGAACCTGGTCAATGCTGGGTAAGAGATAGAACCTGGTCAATGCTGGATAAGAATTAGAACCTAGTCAATGATAGGTAAGATATATAACCTGGTCAATGCTGGGTAAGATATATAACCTTGTCAATGCTGGGTAAGATATAGAACCTGGTCAATGCTGGGTAAGAGATAGAACCTGGTCAATGCTGGATAAGAATTAGAACCTAGTCAATGATAGGTAAGATATATAACCTGGTCAATGATAGGTAAGAGATAGAACCTAGTCAATGCTGGGTATTAAAACATAACCTGGTCAATGCTGGGTAAGATATAGAACCTAGTCAATGCTGGGTAAGATATAGAACCTAGTCAATGCTGGGTAAGAGATAGAACCTGGTCAATGCTGGGCTAACTAAGTTATGTACACTAAACAGGGAGTTAAGGCACACACTGGGCTTAACTTTTTTGAAATAACTGCAACAGCAATAGATTATGACCCATTGTAGGCTCTTAGCCTTCAGTTTATGGTATTGAGCACACAGAATCTGTGGTGTACTGCTATAGACATGCAAGACCCAAAGTGATAATTTTACTAATAATCAGGCCTCGACAAATTTTCTTAAAACTACTCGCCAACTGGCGACCGAGTCTAAAATTCTACTCGCCAAAACGTTAAATTTACACGCCATTTTTTCTCGCAAAGTGTTTGTGTGATATAAGCCTAGGTAGTATGGCGCAACTTAGGATATCGCGGTTTTAGTGTTACTATTAGTTGTTTACAGCAAACACGATCTATTTAAATTGTGCTTCGTCAAAAGTGTTTAATACATGATATTCATGCGTTACCCCTGTTTGAGTTGTCGTTACGCATTTATTTAAGTTTGTAGTTTTCCAGTTGGTTACACCTATCGTGCATCATTTAGTCGATTAGTATCAAATTACTGGTTAACAGAGCTGTTCCTTAGGACCTACTTGTAACAGTGCACTTGATAATTCTACTGTGATGTGTAACATTAGGCAATAGGCCTTTGTTGATTGGCTCACAAGTTAATAGTA
>JAIPMN010048041.1:0-30939 GCA_020650975.1 Apostichopus californicus | reverse complement strand
TCCCTACCCCTCTGTGAAGTCAGTCTCCCTACCCCTCTATTTCCCCTCCCTACCCCTCTGTTTTCCCTATCTCCCTACCCCTCCCTGACGTCAGATTCCTTCCCTCTGTGGCTTCCATTCTGCATAATTTGCTTGTCTACTTTGCATCTTTTCTGACTTCCTCCTCATTACTCTGCTGTAATATCCGCCACCTGCAGCTCCATCAAGCTTATTCCCCGCTGTCACACAGGAAGTAAATCAATGCACCTACTGTAGGATGAACACGCCACCTACCTTTCACTATCTATAGATACCAATGGCTGCTCACTGGGCTCTCTATCCAGTGCCGATGTTTTCCAAGGGACAGCTAATCTCTGTCTTGATATTAATGCAGATCTCTTTGGCTGTTTGTTGATTGGCGAGTAGCCTTTATTACTCCTCCCTGGACTCCGAGCAACCTCTCTGTGCTTTTCTACCAAACAGAAAAATAAATAAATTGCAAGATATATGAGCAGTATTTCTTCCAATTTGGGTAGATGAAGTAACATGGAATGAGACATTTCTGTGTACTTCGAGAAAAGCATGGAAAGACATGGAATTCGAAGAGGAACTCTGTTGACATACAAAGAGCTTAAATTTCTTCAAAGGAGGCAAGAGGCAAAGGAAAATGAGTAACACTTATATCACATGACTGACTCATGCTTTCAACAACTAACAATTTCAAGACATGGATGTTCAATCTGAATGTAATTATACCCCGAAGTAAGATCGTTCTTACAGTAACTGTTAAGGTGAAGAATTCTGTCGATCGGATAACCAGGATTTTACCTAACCTTAGGCCAAAATTTCAGCGAATGGAGTGAAAACATATAGTACTTGTGTACACACTGTATAATTAAGGTTAAACTGCATAATTGTGCATAAATATTGCAAATCAAGGATATTTTCTAAACTATTAAGATACTGTAACCCTTACACATTCAGATCGCTTAAAGAAATGGCCAAATGCTCTACGCAAAGACAGCCAGGCATAAGCCAGAAACAGCGGGAACACATTTCATGACGGGTAAGCTACGTATTTCAATATTAATATAACGTTTGGTCAATAATTATAACGTTTTGATGGTTTAGTATATATCAATGAATCAACAAATTTTGCATGTGAAGCATCATCATCATCTTAGTTACGGACTTAATGCAACACTAGATTTTGCATACAGACTGAAGGAAATTATAGATCTTTGGGAAAACTTGTTGAACAATTTCGTATACGATACACAAACGACAAACATGCAATTTAGTCCACACTGCATAGCCGTTTCCACTCAAGCCACATGACTTTACAATGCGCATTTAACAGGAAGGGACATACATGCACGATCGACAGAACATTTACTGGTCTTCAAGTAAGACATCCAATGAGCAATGAGCACGGTTTAAAACTTCATGTATACGGTGTACACTGTAGCATTATAGCATTTATGCTATTAACCAATAGTACACATGTACTGTACTGTAGGTCTACTGCATACATATATGTACAGACCATCCCTTGTTTGCATAAATGCTAAATAGGATTACACAGTTAATAAGATTTATAAATGATAGTTTATTTGTTCCAAACATGGTCAGCTCAGATCTATGGGACACAAGTATGAAGTATGATCAGTAGGCTACCATTGAGCTGTTTCAAGACTGAATTAGCAGAATTACTATTTGATGCAATCAAACACAGGTTGCTACAGTTACGCTACAAAACCACAATCATCTGCTTTCTCCCTAATGTGATACATTTTAAGAAATTGAATTTGTAAAACTGCAAGTCAACTTTAACTATGACACTGCATAATTCCTGGAACCAATGTGGAAAATCATTTCCGTTTTATATCAAACGGACTATTAAAATGAAAGTAATCTTGTTCAAGAAGGCTAAAAAATGCCTCATCACGTCCAAATTATCTAGCTTCATCGGATCAAAGTGAGTGGCTGATACATGCATCATTCATGACATACAGACCTGTACTGTTCTCAAATAAATGAATGGATTCAATGCCAGATCTTCTCAAACACTTCAGTTCTGATTTTTGGCTTCTGACATTTTTACGGCCTTTAATGATCAACCACGTTTGCCTTGGTATATTTGCAAATTTGTATATTAATAAGCATCAACTGATGAAGACACTACACAAATATATATGCACATTCCTGCTCACTTGAGACGAGCTGTCTAAAGATCCAAACATCAATACACTAAATAATAAATTATTTATGAAGAATAAATTTGGTTTAAGCCAAGTTAAAGTAGCAAGAATAGATTCTCAACCATCGATGGCAAACAATAGGTGTTGGCATGTTACATTGAGATATGACATAAAATACCATTGTAGTTAAATGAACTGTAGCTTAATTACCCCTAAACTTGGCTGGTTTTGGATATTTATGAACAATGGCATTCACACTGTTCTGTTGATGTGTACTTGACTATTCTGTCCTGTTGTGTACTGCACTGTTTATATACTGTATATACTGTGATTGTTTTGCATAGTACTGTACATACAGTAGTTTGTAAGTCCTCAACAGTGTAAGTGTGTTGTTCGTAGATATCAAAGTGTTTGCGTACTGTTCTGCTATACTGTACTGTACTGCAGTGTAATGTATAGAACAATGTATAGAAAACTGTACAGAACTATACATACAAAACTTTACTGTACTGTTAGTGTGCTTAATACTGCATGAAGTACTATACATCATTGGACTGTATAACACTACAGTACAGTTAAATTGCATTATGACTGCAATTTCACTATACGCTACAGCACTGTACTTTCCTATAGTGTGTTCTGTATGGTACTGTCAGTTGCACTGTATCTCCTATCATCAGTGTATCGTTTAGGCACTACCCTACTTTACTGTACAGTGTATCGTATATGGAACACTCAGTGGTGGAGCTAGGGGTATTGGTCAGGGGGGGCGAGAATGGTCTGTAGGGGCGCTTTCGACACTATCTAAGCGGAGCGCCACCATTGGTTGGCGCGGAGCGTACAGAAATTCTTTGAGTAAAGATACACTCTAGATGGCCGGAAATGACCCTTTCCGGGCCTTGCTAATTTGCAGATAAACGAAGAATAAATAGGTGTTATCGCCATTTTGTCAGAAAATTACACCAACAAAATGTGACAAATGTCAATAGGTAGATGAAAGCGCAATAAAAAAGTCAATAATCGCAAATAAGTAAAAAGTGGTAAAAAGCTGAAAAGGGCGCCAGCAGTCCATTTGAGTCCGTCAGGGGGGGCGTCCGCCCCCCCCCCTGACTGTATGGACGCTCCGCTACTGGGCACACTGTATTTGTACCTGATGCACTGATGCACTATGCATTGTATACATTATCATGTCTGCCCAGGTTGCAGGTATGTAGAACTGCTCATGCTTGATATATTGCACACCCACACTATCCCCTAAAGAAATACTGCTGTACACAGAACTAATAAAGTATAGACCTTAATGCCATGTAATACACCTATGGCAAAACAATTGTATTGAAAGCATATTGTAGCTATTCAGACTACAGCTTTACTATCTCATTATTATGCTTCGCTAGAATAATACTCCTATCATAACATCTTCTGTCAGAACCATAGGAGAAACCCAAGTAGAATATGGCTAATTTTATGGCTCTCCAGGGCATGATCCTGGCTGCCTTATTACAGAATTACAGTATGGAACACAACACGCATAGCAAATTGCTGTGGTACAGTATTTGGAACAACAGTACATCTTATACCAAATAATCCAACTTGCTTAAATTACCATAAAGAAAATCTCCAAATACATATTACATTTCACTGATAGATTTCTATCAGGAATGTTTACAGGAAGGCTGCCAGGATTAAAATCAGGCACATTAAAATATATCATAAACACTTTTTTTGGGGTTCATTTGCCTCTATATAAAAGGTCGTTTTTATTCATCACTAGGTGATTCATTTTCTATAACTACTGTAGACAATGCAATGCATTTTGATTCACACAAGAAATACACATTAGCATTTAGCACTGTTAAATTGTTAACGGAAAAATTATAAACTTTGTTGGCTAAATTATTTGCAAAGATATTATTTTCACAAAAGTTGAGATGTTCCATTTGATCTTCACTAGCCATGTTATTCTATAAATAATAAGAGTTAAAGTTTTTAGGTTTACAGTCTTGTATCACAACTAAGTTAACAAAATTCAACCCTTGGTTATCAGTAACTTGTCACACTCACACACCCAAGTGGGCAAAAGTTCAAACAGTCGCCCCAGGGGGGACCAGAAAGTGCCACATCGTGTCTCCTGGGGACTTCCCATAGGGTGCAGTCGCCAACTAGAGCGTGCAAGTATATTTACAAGTTACTCGCAGGTCCCCATTTATACACCTGGGTAATGAGAGGCAATGGAGATAAAGTGCCCTGCCGAAGGACCCATTGTATTGAACAGGCCATTACCTCTGACATTTCACCAAACACCCCACACTGTACTATTTGTCTATATATATATACCAGCCTACAGTACTTTGGGATCATTCCTGGTCATTGTGCCAGTAACAAAATTTGAAACCATCAAGAGATATACTTTGTTTAGCAATAACAAGTGTGAGTACAGAATCCAGCTTAGATATTGACTACATATGAGGGTACTTTGACTACCTAAATGGCAGATTAATTTACACACAAATCCCTTTAACGATCACAGAGTATATGTAATATGTAGGCTATGATGGCTGATAAGTACCAATTGAGTTAAGTAGCATTTCTAGGATTTAAGTATACAGATTGAGATCCACTATTTTTCTAAAATTCTAATTACCAAAAAATATATATGCTGCATACTCTGGATAAGTACACAAAACAAAATGAAATGGCACTTTTACTATCTGCATCCAAAGGCTGTTTTTGTCGATGGCGACAAAAGATCGAACATTACTGTACTGTAAGCAATAGACCTACTGAATAATCAAAACCACAGTGGAAACTAATAACCTAATGAAGGTTTCTGACTGGAAACAAAAGATGACCTTAATTGTGTGTGTCTTGCTGTGCAAACCATTTTTACTTTTATATATTAGTTTCCAAGAGATGAGTCTATATGTACAGCAGAAACTGTAGGCGAAAATTGGCTTTCTGTAATCATCCCTGACGGTAAATTCATTCCTTACTGTTGTGCAAGTAATTTAATAAAATGTGTTTAAGGTTGAAAGCAATATCCGGAGATATGAACGCTCAATGCAATTACTGTATAGAGCCATTTACTGATCATGATATATTCAATGCATGCAATATGTATGGTAACTTGTAGCAGTACTCAGTTGTAGAGCCTAGTTTGGTTTCCATCGATTCATTGCAGACAATATATCAACGTTTTGAGATTGATATAGCTTGGGACTTTTGTTTATCAATAAACTACAGAAAGTAAAGTACAAAATAGTTGTATGTTATAAGAAGAAGTTCCTTTATAGCTTAGTATACAAAGTAGGTCAACAGTAGCTATAATTCATGTTTTATATTATATGCACAGAGTAGTTTTAATACAACATGTTACAATTTAATAGTAAATTCCAAATAAATTATAATTTTTCTATTGATCAATAATTTCAATATCCCTACATTGACTTTCTACTGTGAATAATTCTCTGTATAAAGATAAATGAAATTTAAATTTGAAATGAATTGAAGCACCTAACATAGCCCCATACTGCATATTAATTTTCTATAAATATGAAATATAATAAAGATGGATCATCTGAGGGTTCTTTTCATAAATTTTTTTAAAATACCATTTAATAGTTATAACACCATGGAGAAGCCATGCCAAGTGAAGAAACTATTACAGTTAAAAGAAATCCATATATTTTGTACACAATTTCATCACTGTTTGCCAGTTTGTCTTTTCACCAAGGATGACAGCAGGATATAGATTGGCTTAGCTTGCTGTTTTCATCTACTCCAGTTATTGCCAATTTCTCTTTTTGCCTTTGTTTTCTTTCAAGTTCCAGTCAGCCATTCACAGCCTCTTCCATCAAGAAAGTTGACACATGTGGTATTCAATTCAGCGGTGTGTGAAGACTGAAGAGTACTTGTGCAATGGAATCACTGGAGCATTGATCATATCTGGGTAAACACACTGCTATTAACTGTATGGGATGAAATGTGTGGCTACCAGAAAGTAATAGCTTACACAGCAAGCAATTTGGTTTCTCAGGATATTTGGTTTTCCAAAACCACTAAAATATTACTGAAAACAAACAGCATTAATTTAGTTTTAGCTTTGAAGAGTCCATTTGGGTAACTTTTGATTTACATGAAGAACCCAAATACAAATTCTCAGGCTGATGCCAACAGTCACAGAAACTACCATGAATAGCATGTACTCTCTCTCTACCTTAGTCCTTTGGAAACTAAATACTATGGCATCAAACACAAAAGGTACACTTAAAAATGAAGAAGTGAAAGACAACTGCCAAACGTTGTTTAATAACAGATCATGAAAGTTTCAGTGAAGTGGATTTAGAGTCACTGAAGAGGCGAAAATTGGACGTAAATTATTGAAAATATTATACAAGGATTGATAAGCTTCTAGTATTTTGCAGGGTCATATTTAAAAACTATAAAAGTGAAATGGAAATACATCATGAATAGATTTATAGTGGTTTTGGACATTCTGCAACATTTGTGACTACAGACATCATTTAAATCAAAACAGGACACATTACTCTTTTATCCTTCCCACTTTCATCATTCTGGGTATTTTGTTTCGGCTGATGAAAATCACAAACAGAGTACAAAGAAAGGAAACAAAGAAAGGAGTACAAAGAAAGATCAATTTTCTACAACAGTGATCAGTAGCAAACAATATTTATCAACATTTGCTCATTAAAACTTTAAAGTCATAACTCATATCATATTTAACAAAATATTGGATAAGACATGTTTCTGCTTTCTTGAAGAAAAGCAAGATTGCTAATACAAATAGGCAAATCTTGTTTACATTAAAACTAAGTTACCCCAAACCCCACACTTAACCTAATCCCCCCCCCACTCACTCAACACAATGAATGAATTTATTTTATCCACGCAGTATGTTATGGTATTTATTTGCTGTACTCAAATTGTGCCATCCATAGGATAACAAGACAGACTACAGTAGCCATGCAGTGAACTCATATTGCAGGGAAATGTGTGAATTTAAGATCCACTGGCATAACTTCTGTGGAATCTTTAGAGGTTGAGGGAAAGATTATTTTTGTCTGCACTCAACAACAATCTTCCATTGATTAAAGGTTTCTACAAAACTAAACAACTGAGCTTTCAATAATAAAGGTTAAAGGAAGACATGATAATAAAATGCTTTAGCTGTAGTTACACAATGTTTAATTTACTGGTTTTGAGTGATGTGACTTAACTTTATGAGAAACCAACAATAGATTGGACGAAACTTAAAGTTACATCACATAGGAAAGGCTACCAATGATATTGGTTATTGTTTGATGATTCCATCTATCGTAGCTGTGAATTTAACTTACAGCAATTTTTATTATTTAAGAAGTTTACTTTGTAGGCTACAACAGAGCTCAAATACCGGACAAGGCTTGAGTTTCCAATTACATGGCAGTAGCACATAATGTAAATTCAGCACACACATTCATCATAGACACTATCTGCAATATGCATGATGGTGAACATTATTTTCTGCCAAGTATGGCGTAAATATAAATGTCATCTAAATCCATAGTCTTTGACTTCATGGAATGATGTCACATGTATGTACATTGGTGTTGATTTGATAAGATGATTAAGATCCATATTGATATATTCTGTAAATGTGACAGTATGTAATACCAACTTGTAAACCTTACAAATACTCAATTGAAACTTCAACACAAAATAACTTACATGTTCACTTACTTTATGTTGCATTTGTTATTGAAATTTTGACTTACCAATTTTTTTCTGTAATGATGATGGTCTTTTAAGTTCCGTTGGAGATGAATTTGATAGCTCTTCTTCTATTTTATTTGAATCAATTGCGGTCGTACCATTTGAGTTGGGCATCATCTGAAAGTAAACCACAAAAGTCCAACTCATCCAACTTTAAGTCCGAGCAACAAAAAAACTTAACAATGATAGTGGACATGCTACATATGCCATCTATATGGCTGTGTGAGTGAGCCTGTATCCATAAGTATATATATTGTAAATATAGAGCTGATTATTCCCACTAGAGAAGCTTTTACAGGGCTGTTGAATGAAAAAATGGACTCACTGAAGACCAACAAATTACAAAAGGGGAGCAATTTCAGAATACCCGGCAACTCACATACACAGGGCTTTCTGAGAACAATACATTTTTTTCTATAGGGACTTCTGGTCATAATCTGTGAGATTCAAGAGTTGTGGGGTATTCTGCAATAAAGCCCAAAAGGACTGATGATGTGACAATAACAGCTTAGTTTAGTTCTGCAGAAAAACATGTGGAGGAATTTACCGTCCAATCAAGGACCCTACATGTAAAAACAACCCCACTAAACACGGACATCTTAGTAAAAGTAAAATTCTGTAGCAAAACAACCGTCTAGGCCTATAAATATAAAGTATTCTCAAAAACATTAAAAAGATGGCAGGCTCAGACTATGGGTAGCATATAATTATATCAAAGGTTCATACACTCACTATTAAAAGGGAACCCTGTTTTAAGAACGAGAACAAACTTGCAGTATTAACACCACTATTGATGCCTTATTACATTCATTGTGTACTGTACTACATAGGATTACCCAACTCTAGTTCGTTGTGCATGGTTCAGTGGTGAAAAACGTCTGTTGTTAATATTACACACGGTCATGTGGTAAGAAAATTAAATACCTGCTATACCAATCTACATCTAATCACTAGCAAAAGAAAACTTGTTTCTCAAACCTTTGAATGTTCCGTGACACTAGTAGAATATCCACTGTCAGTTTCATCATCTTCCATACTGAAAGGAAGAAAATATGGAAGAAAAATTGTTGATTCTTACACCAGATTGTACATATCCACCATCACCGAAATCGTCTCGAGAATAAATTTGAGTGCCCATAATGATGGGCTATTTGATATGCTAGATAAGGCGATTCTGATGGTTGGGCATTGAACGCGAAAAGAAAATTAAAACATTTTAGCACAAATATAAATAGGTGTAGTTGCATGGGCTACTTAGAAGTTACGACTAAACCCAATCAATAGTATTTACTTTGGGAGGTGACGGTGGTGAGCAACTCGTTAAAAAAGGAAAACTAAATAGCAGCCAAGGAAAGTGATACAGATTAAAGAAAACTTTCTTATATAAATATCTGCTCGGATGTAAAGATATATAGTAATGGTCCAATTCTTCTCCGGCTGAAAGTGATACCCTTCGACTGAACCATTTCCCCCGACTGAAGGTCGGAGGTGCGGTCATTGCCTTCACCCTGCCACCTCCCCATTTGCTCACACCACTGGAAGAGAATGCTAGAATTCTAACCAGTGTACCATCCTAGCTCAAGTGTCATGGTCGCTGACACCGCAGATACAATGTTAAAACTTTTGAGATAACATGTCAAAACCGACTTTGATGTAAATCGTCGATCTTTCAAAGTTAATACTGTAAAAAATTCTAACGTGATCGAAATTTGCTGCCCAGAAAATTATCAATATGCATATTTGTTACTTCTTACAATGTATCGATGGTCCCGACTACCGCTTCGAGTTCTGTTAAACCCCGGAGCTATTACCGAAGAAATGACACAAAGAGGCCTTGGCCTCTCGGACGATCAAATTGTTACTGATTCCGTTATTACTTTATCATCATTTAAATGTGCTCAGACACTAACAACTTTTTCCCGACAAAACGGAAAGCATGAAAAAGCCCAACAGCCTGAACGTATCATCACCTGATCACCCTCATAACATTTTAACATGTGTCCGACAAGTATTTTCGCCGTGAAAAAACACAATGATTCTTCTGAAAAACGGCAAGATTTGCTTGACTACCGTTGCTGTAGCCCGACTGCAAACAATTTCTGGAGTTACAGTCTCACACTCCTACAGTAGTGCCCCACACTTTATCTTTGCGATTTCCCCTCCTCTGCCTTCCGCCAATCATAAAACCAGTTGACCCAAGACGGCTTCGGTAAAACCAGAGCCGTATATTTAGACGGCTGTGGGTAACACAAAACTCAAAGTTATAAATTCGCCCGTGATTTGCACTATTAAACATGCTTTTGGGGTAGACATGATTGTCAGAGGAGGTGAGGGTAGGAAGGAGGGGTAAGAGGAGATGGAACGTAACTAGTTCGAAGAGACTTTCTCCCGCATTATCATTGCATCAATTTGACAGGATTGCAGAAATAGAACTGCAGATAGTCGTCAGGTACGCATGCGCAGTTACCCTTAACAACACGACTCACCGATATGAGCCTGGACTAGTCTACAGAGCTTGACCGAATAAGAAATCAGGCTAAGTTATTCATATCTGTGAAAGATAAACAGAAAATGCCAGCAAAAGTTGCAGTAAAGCAAAAGGTACCTATCGTAAATATCAATTATTGTTGTTAATGTAGCCTGATTGTGGCATTCATGTAGTCTTCTGTTTGTCTAAAACTTAGGTGAGCCTAGCCAAAGCCTAAGGTTGTGTGTGTTTGGGCCTAAGTTGGTTAGGCTAAATTAACGTTACTGTAGTGTAACGTTACTTGTTAGTGTAATGATAGGCTAGGCCTATAGCGTTGGTGAAACGTTGGCAACCGGGACCGTGTCATTCGGCCATCGTTACATTCCGCCATAGAAAATGTGTTCTTTGCGCCATAGAAAAAGTGCAATTCGCCATGTTACACCGATGGCTGTAAAGCCCCTTTTGTATTGCAGAAAGAGTGCACCGAGGCGTTCAGCGTGAAAGCTGGTCACTTCGCCCAACAACCATTTCGCCCAACTGCCATTTCGACCAACCTTACCATTTCGCCCAACCTTGTTGGTCATTTCGCCCAACCAGCATGGTCATTTCGCCCAACCTTGCTGGTTATTTCGACCAACATTGATTAAATATTATACTTCAATATAACGGACGAGGATACTTCTATGGGTTTGGTCAATTTAATAAGGAAACGTTCGGGAATTGTTAACGTTACGGAATATGAACCGAATATTAAGGAAACTTGAAGTCGTGGTTACAGTCGGTATAGGAGGGATAAGTGTTTCAGGGGTTAGGTTTGATAATTTTTTATGGAGACCGAAAATCAGGAGGGAGGAAAAAATAAATACAGATTCTGTCTGATTGCTAGAGGATTCAAAGAAGTCGAGGGAGCTTTGTTAAACTTCTTAGCTACCATCAATAGTTTTCATAATTCCTTCACTAATAGCAAGACAAAACATTCAAGTGGAATAGCAACAGGAATATATCGGAATGTCATTGAGTGCCAGCAATTTATTTGGTGATGTCTCTTTTTTTCATTTCCAAGATCCTTCCCACACACTGTAGCCTTACCTAATTAACTATATTTGTATTAACTGTATGTTAATATACCTCTTACTATTTATAATATTTTAGGCTGGAGCCACTGGAAGCAACTTGAAAGTTGGGAAGGGTCGTCCTCCAAGATTGAATGTCAATGCAACTAAAGGCAAGGTAAATGGGAGCAACTTTTTCACTTTTGGTGTTGGAGATGGTTTCATTGATGTGTTTGTGAAACCCTGCAAGTGACCAGAACAATGATACTTTTATCACTTGTCTAAATGCTTGAAATTACTACATTTTGCAATATTTTAGTAAAGCAAATTATAAATGTTTCCTAATTTACTACAGTAGATCATGTTTAGCCATGGAAATAATAATGTTTAATGAACCTGTGATCATAGGTACTAAGATTAACTATTTTGAGCTGATTGAAACAAGTTGTAACAATAATTTGTATGTTTGTCATTGCATCAATCAAATCTTCTTTTTTAATGATATTTTCAGGAGGATGATGCTACCACAGAGGCTGGTGATGGCGTTGGAGAGGAGTGGATGCAGGTAGGGATTAAATGATCATTTGTTAATGTTTGGAACTGAAAAGGTGAAAGTCGAAACTTGTTAATTTAATTTCTTCGTAAGTTCTTAACTTTCACATGTATGCTCTCGTATACTTCAATACTTCAATTTTTTGTAGTCCATGGCATGGTCATACTGTTTTCATTAGCTGTGAAATGCTGAAACATTCTACTGTTGTGCAATCACAGTTCCCAAGTTAAATAAGAGAATTAAATCCATCAGGGATCTAGCTACTTGGGTACTCAAAGCTACAGGGGTACTGAAGGGGTACCAGGATGCCTGTGACCAGGACCCACCTCCCCTTTCAAAAAAAATTAAACAAACTATAATATGTGTTCATGATATAGTTTGTACCACTTTAGTTTACCTCCGAAAATGTGTAGGCCCCTATTTCATTATTTAGTACTAACAGATCGAGAAAATGGTTGCCTAGAGCTATTAATTAAATCACTTATTCTCATTTACCAAAGTACCAGATTGTGACAGTCATTCCATTTGCTGTATACATGAATGAGAATGAGTTCCACAGATGCTTCCATAGGTTACAAGTTCTTCTATTAGACCTCTCGACCAGTATTGTGGATACATAAATTCTCAATAGTACATTTATTAGCAATTTGACTGTCAGCTACATACTGTAGGCAAGACACGGCCAGTCAAGAAAGTTGTAAATAGTGTCTAAAGAGATCAAGCAGCAATTGCCTTTTAAATAAGTATGCAAGGGTCTCATTTTCCAAATTAGCAATGACTGCAGTTTTCTCCAACTTTGCAAAAGAATTGACATAACAAGAAAAAGACCGAAAAAGGAGCACAGAACAGCATAGCACATGAACTGATTTCCATTTCTCCTAAAATATCTCCTAGCTAATTTAGTTGCACCATTCTAAAAGCTGTGAGAATGCTTTGATCCATTATTGGAGTTATTAAATTTGCAAATGTTTCAGTTTTACATCCACATTTGCCACTTATAACAGTAATTAGGCTTTCTTTAATAAAGCTACCATTGTTGCAGTTCAGCCTGATAGTAATTGTCCATATGTTGCGATCTCTCCAACTTCTTATAGGTTGTGGATTCTTTGTACGGTTTATATAGACTTACCACACCAGACCCAAACCAGTTGTGTCTGCACATGACATGTTTGGTCTTTCAGATTTCTTTTTTAAAGAATCTAAAAAGATGGTTGTGTCTGAAAACCTTTGATCTCCTAGTCATATTTTTCAATGAAGATTTACACATTGCACCCTGTTTTTGTATTTTTATCTCACAAAAGGCAAAGACACTTATCAAGCCAGATGATCAGTTGGAATTATCAGAACTGGTAAGCTTTCACTTTTTTAATGATGCTTTCTAACATGACATGCTATTGTAATAACAACATTTGGCTCTTCATGGCATTTTGTGCAGTATTTCATTAGATATTCATTTGTTATGGAATTTCTGTATTCAAAGCTCTGATAAATAAACTTGCATTGCCTGGTCAGATCTGAAGTTTGATTAAAAGTACTTTAATTCATCCTGCATGGAGTAACTAGTCCATTTGATTGCAAATATTTATGACCCAAGAAAAAGAGTTTTTAAAGGTGGCGAAGATTCTAAATGTTTAAGTTAAGTCTTGATGGTACCAATTTATCTATCCATTAATTTTCCAACAGGAACTTAAAGAAGAATTTACTAGAATCTTGACTGCTAACAACCCACATGCTCCCCAGAATATTGTGAGGTATAATTTCAAGGTATGTTGAGCAGTTTTCTATCATTGTGTGGAACTGATGTTTAGAAGAGCATTTCTTATTATAGCTTTCTATGAATCATGAAACTGGTTTGGTAACTTGAGTTTTAATGCTGGTTCAGTTGATAAATGTTGTAAGATGTTATGACTCTAGTGTGCAAATCCAAGAAAAAAAATGAAAGGTGGGTACATGAAAAATAAACAGTTGCAAATAAAATAGAATATAGCATTTTCTTGTTTTCCTTTAAATCTACATGTACATTTTCTTCTTGAGTAGTATAACTCATGCAAAGAAGTGGAAATGGTGTCTGTTGGAAGAGGATCATGTTTCATAGAGTTATTAGAAGTTATATTTACACATTGGTTATTGTTGAAGGAATATAATCTGGAGTGTTATGTTAAATCACTTAAATTCCAGAAGTTTCAAACACTGTCAAAAACAAAAACATTGCATATAAAGATAATTATTAGGTTGATAGGTCAACGCTTCTGTTAAATAGAAGAAAGAAATTTACAATTTTGTCAGTATGATTTAATGTTGAGTTATGAAATGAATGAATATATACGCCATCCACAGATGAGTGAACGCATGTTCAGAGACCCCTGACTGCAAGATAGAATCAAAGCTAAAGCAAATAGCTCACATCTATCATGTTGTTAGTATAAGTTGAATATCAATGTTGCCAAGGGAACCTAAAGACCTTTGAAACAACCTGTCCTGATGACATCACAAACTACTACTTCTGTGCTGTTCTTCTTGCTTTCCCCGACGTAAGGCAAAGTTTGTCTGAAACATATAAATTACCTTCGAACATCCTTCAAACAAACAGCCATATTATCTGGAGTTACAACAAGACTCTCACAGGGGATATTGAACTGTCAACATTTATCACTTTTCTTTCCCTTCCTGGCAAGGATTTTCCATTCCTTAATGCAGAATTCCCCGTTGGTTCTCGTTTTGTTTTCTCTGTCAAATAAATCAGATTAATGTTTGTCTAAAATGTTGATTTAGTTTTTTGCCTTTCTTACTCTGCCATATATTATTTGTATGACATGAGAACAAACACCTGCGAGGAACGCTTCACTCGACTTCTTCTTTCAAATTTTCAGGATGGCTCGTTTAAGCAGACATCTCACGTGGATCAGTTGGCGGTACACTTCTCGCTGGAGGGCAACATGATCCACAAAGATTCGGACGAGGCCAGACGACAGAAGGCAAAGTATGGTGCATCAGATAGTAAGTAATCCTGGAGCAAATCATCAATAACATGATTGAAGTGAAGAAGTTAGTCTGAGCAATTAACCAAACTCGAAAAAACAGTAATGCTGTGTGGTGATAAAGTGTGTGATATATACAACCAATCATATCTATTATGCAGACAGTGTTGCTATTATAATCCAGGGATGGCCTTATGAGCTCGCGCAATTCTGCGATGTTATTGTAACTATCGCGATTTTTAGTCCACCATTTCCGCAATTATTGTGGGGGGGGGGGTGTGCAAATGTTCCTTATTAACTGTATTACCCACACATCACCTAGATTTGTTTCTGTATTACTATAAAACCTCGTTATTACTGAAACAAAAAGTTCTCTTTTTTTGTGGTAATAACATCTGAAAAAAATGAATTTGTTAAAATTAAAGCAAATTAGTTGAAAATTTTGTCTAAGTCTATATTTTCCTAAAGCTCCAGGGAGCTTTCCCCCAGGACCCCCACCAAGGGCCCTAAGACATGCCCCTGGGCCTCATTCGTTTTAGCTTGCACTTCGCACCCACAAAAAAAGATACTACTACTTTATATGAATGATATTAATTCTCATCTTCCTACCTTAACTTAAACAAGGTTACTACAGGAGTTGGCTATTAAAGGGTATGTTCACTCTTTGTGAAAGCAATGCTGATATACATCCCTGATGGTATTGTTGCATGTAAAGTATATAAAGCACAACCTAATGTAAATTAGTAAATGCATGGCAATAGGTGCATATACAGATTTAGAAGGGGTGGTGGGGGCTGGGGTGATGGAGAGATGTTGGAAGGATCGGGTGTGAAAGAATAACCCCCTCTGTAGTAGAGTCTACCATGTATAAAAAAAATCCAATGGAAAGGTTATCTCCAAAGGACCTCATCTCCAAAGATGTCACTCCTCTGTATACTTCAGGGGTCAAATATTGTCTTTCTCTACTATCCTGAAATTAAATGGTTGTGGAATCAAGTGTACTGATGTTAGATAAAATACTGACTTGCCTCCCTAGCCTGTAAAATTGGTAAATATGACTCTTGTACCAGGTATTGCCAAATTTCCCCTCCACCTTGTGTTCTAAAGACCTGCTCAGAAATATTTCTGTGTGATAAATGTTGGGGGTCTTTTTTTAAGCCAATCATCTGTATTATTTGACACCAAGGTGAGTTTGATTGTACACCCCAAACACTAAAAAAAAATGAACCTCAAACATATTTATTCCTTAACTTTTGACCTCAAGTCAATCATGTTAATTCAGACTTATCTATTGTTTTCAATTTGTAATAACTGTTGCAATATATATCTACATTAACTATTTTTTTTTCATTTTGGCCTTACTAAATTTGCTCACATTGCATAATTTTATTTGGTTTACCTGGAGGTGATTAAAAGAAATAAAATCCTTTTCATGTTATGACTGGATAATGTTCACAGTATTTTTGCAAAACTTGCTATTCTGTATCCTCCCATTATATTCTATGCATGCTTCTTATGATACTTGTGTGTTGTACTCACTTTAATATATTAGCTAATAACCCTCCAAAATAATTTGTACACTTTGAGAAGTTAAGAACTCACAAAGAATGAGAGCTGGTTATATATGCATTAAATTGGCTGTGGCACAGTGAGCCTTTTATACCTGTCTTGAGCAAGTTTATACAATTATTCTCTCTGCATATATCTTTTCAGTAACAATTCCTGCTGCTTTCATTTTTTTTTTTTTTAACATGAAGAGTATAATCAATTTTAAAAGAAGTTCTGGCAGCCTACTGAGAGATCCTTCTCTTAACATATAATTGGCACTTTAAAAAAAAAAATTAGAAAGTTAACTTCTCGTATGTATCGTGGAAGATGTCTTTTAAATGAAAAGGAATCACATTTCTGTCACTTTGACAAAGATATTCTTAAGTTGACATTTGTTACCATACTTATAGTCTTGAGGAATTTTGCTAAAAAAACCAAACAGGTAGAAAAATGTGTTCAGTTTCCCTGTCCCCACAGTATATTCAGGAAATATCTACTCATGTTTTTGCCTCCATGCCACTAGCCACAGAATCACTCAAGAACTATACTGCTCTTTTAGTCATAAACATCACCTGTTCTTTTTTTAACTCACAGAAATACATAAGAAATGCACAACCTATCAAAACTTGGACTTCCTACTACTCAATAACTTGAGATGACTTTGACAGTAACCATAATAACACAAGTATCACCGCACTGTAGTATATCTCTTTTAATTACCTGGTCAACTCAGGAGTGAAAAGCTGAATGACAGTTGTGCTAGAGGGACATAATTAATGTCAAGTTATCACCTACTTAGTGTGAAAGCATATGAGACTGGGGCCCACAGAGAGATATTTTTGTGCGAAGTCAAAGTGTTATTTCAAACTCTTTATTATAATGTGGAGCAAAAAATATCTAGTTTTAACTTTTTCAATTTGCTCCCTTTCAAGCGTTGAGTGAGCAAGCCTTGAGTGAATCAGGTGAAGAGAAGAAGGAAGAAGGAGAAGCAGAAGCCAAAACTGAAGAGGTACTATAACATCGGTCTTCTTTTGAGGAGATTTTATATCTCTGATGAATTTAAAAAGTGTCTGTGATAATTAGATGACAGATTGAGATAAGTCATTGAAATTTATGTAGAATGTAAATGTAAGGACACATCTTGATTTTTGACAGTCTTTAAAATGGTCAAAGATTTATTAAATGTTTTTAACTGTTATTTATTATTTTTTTACCAACATTTTACCAAAGCTTCTCTCTGAAGTGTTAGTTTTGGTATATGGGAAAGTGCATATGTAGATTGCATACAGGTAGCTGTCACACATAAATCCCCAAACCGGTAAGTTTTGGGGACTATGAGGGTGTAACGTTGAACTTGCAGTGATGATGTTGGTTGAAATTAAGCCAGTGTCATGTTTAAGTGGTGAACCTAATGGTAGCAGTTTTTTACAAATTTTCTCAGGGTTATAGCTTGGGGCTAATAACCAAACTTGCGCTTCATGGTTAACGATAGATAAATTAATTTTAGTCGATTTGCGTAGTTTATCTTCTTGAATCTTTCAATTTAATTCAAACATGGAAGACACAAGCAGAGAAGACCAAAGGAGAGGTGAGCAGTAGCAGTGTGAAATAGTTAGAAAATCATGAGTCCCTTTAACTTTTAAGAATATACATAGTTTGCTGTGATCATTCAAAGTTTGTCTTGAATTTTGAGCCATTCAGTTATGAATGATGTAACTTCCTAGATTATTTTCTTTGCAGATGTTTGAATTAAGTAGCTACTAACTCTCTTAGCAGATTTAAAGTAGAACCTATTCAAGACATGTTAGACTTTACGACTGTCACTTATGCCTGGATATTAACGATATTGCAACGAGTCCATTTACGTGCTGTGAGATTTGCACTATAGATATGTACAGTTACATCCCTATAGTAATAAAGTCACGTCGGGCTGTACAACATTAAGTCTGAAACCTATTGCGGATTCGACTTTGACGGAGGGACTCCGATTACATCTGACGAAACCCGAATGTTTTATCTGGGAAATTCTTTTCATGTTCATTCATTCATGCCCAACTTTTCTACCTTTCATACATATGAAGACATTTTCTTGTAGATACCTGATACAAAGAATAACCTTGAAGTGTATGTAGTTTCTTAGCAGTAGATAGATAAGTAGCATCGATTTCTGGTAGAATCACTAGATGAATCACATTAAACTCTATAGTTATGAAGGAAACATCTCTTTTTTGCACAAATATACCCATTTACACAGCCAAGATATTAATACTTATAGTTTAATGATTATTTATCAGGTAGAAAGATGATTATTTGGAAGAGCACTTGATACAAGCCAAATTCTTTGATCGTTCTTGAAAGTTTAAATTAAGAAATAAAAATATGTATCACAAAGAGGAAGATGAAAGAACCTTGAGTTGACGTTTTTGGCATCGTTGAAGTTATTTCTTACGTCCCATTTTTCTTACCTCAATCTGTAGATAGTACTGTCATCTCAAATTTTCAAGCGGCTTCTGAACATGTGTGCATTCAACGCTTTCGGATGAAGCATCTTATGGTTTGTTGATTCCATCTGCTCTTATAAATATCTTTTACTTTGCTTTATTTCTTAAGGCCGAGCAAGAGGGCGAGAAGAGGGATGAGGAAGGTACCCCTGCACCACCCAAGTCAGACCAGAAACTTACCAACCAGTTTAATTTCAGTGAAAGAGCTTCCCAGACTTATAATAATCCATACAGGGTAAGAGTTCCTTTAATGCTGAACTGGTTAAGTAATACAGTCTGTAAAAATACCTTCCATTTCATTTATCTTCAATTTTAAGAGGAATCTCATGGACTATGAAACTCATAATTTGTTTTTCTCATAATATATCGATGTAAACATTCTTCTTTATCATTTTTTCTGCAATATTAACTTTATGTTATGAACATGTTTGACATTGCAGTATTTTTGGTAATTTGATGTGATTTTTGTCCAGATTAGTTACAAATAATAGTCCTGTGAAATCACCAGTGATTACACTAGCAACATGAAAATGGAAGAAAAAGTAAATCATTCAGTAATCAAATTGCTGATAATTAATTTTAATTTGATTGTAATGTTTTAAGTAATTATGTATATGAAAAACACTTTTTGCTCTGTGTGGACTTTAATAGTCTCAATATTTTGATCCACACATACATTTTAATACTGTAATACATTTGTTATTGCCTGCTGTGTAGTTTAATTCTAATATTTTTTTTGTGGTACCATTACCTTCAGTTTGATTTCTTCGTATTTGTCTTGTCCTATTTTCCTTAGGAGAGGGAGTCACAGACTGAGCCTCCACCGAGAGCTACATTCTCTTCAACGGCTAATCAGTGGGAAATATACGATGCATATATCGAAGACTTAGAAAAGCAGGTATGTTTTATTCTGTTTAACATTCTAATCATGTGTACAACAATGTAATACTGTGTAAGCGTAAGGCATTAATGTAACATAAAAGTATTGGAAAAGTTGCTTTTGTGTCCATTTTGTTGGTCTGTACCAAAATGATGAAGAAGTATTTAGTAGAAAGCCAAAGTGAATCAAGCTATTTTGATTATGATCATGAATTTCATTAGTATGAAGTAATACACAATATTGTCTGTTTTAGTAGATTTTACTTTAACTTGTATTAAGTCTATTTTTTTGTTAATCGACCCTATCAATATCATAAGCATATTTGTAACCACTTCATCGGAGATTGAACCTGTACATAAACATATCATTTAAGAAAAAACAACAACAAAAACACAATGAAATGAAACCTAGTCAACCAAAGCCTGAGAATGCTACATTCGTAACAGCTTGTTCATACTTTCTTCACTTCTTAATCAATCTATGTTTTTCCCTCATGTTTTTAACAGGCTGAGGTTTGTACTTGTTTTCTATTAATTAATTGTTTACTAACTATGATGATTGTGTTTATTTTCAATAACTTTGATGTGCTGTTTGCAGTTGGAAGATAAAGAAAAAGCTGTTTTAAAAGTTCTAACTTACCGTATTTTTTTAAAATGCTTCTTTCTTTCTTTAATAAATTTGATGTTTTGCCTGCTTTGACGATTGGATCTCGTTGTTTGTTAATGTGCTTGATGTTTGTTCTTCAAAGGTTTTCCTTGCAGAAGTGTTTGAAGTAATTTGTAATTTCTGATGTGTTTGCACGAAAAGAGCCAATAGGTATATTTTGTGACTCATGTACCAGAATGGTACAATAGTAATAAAAGATGAATCTGTAAACATTACTCTTAGTAATGCTACTTGGGATGAGGGATCTTATGATCTCTCTCTATTCCTCTGAATTATAAAGGAATTATGTTTGGAATTTATCAAAAACTGGAGAGAGTATGTAAGGCCTGTTTCAAGTACTCTGGCTATTGCATTATTATCAGTTTGTTATTAAATGAGGAAAATGTGTTGGTTCTCTGTCAATGGAAATCTAACAGTGGTGGTGCTTTAACAGCTTTATCATGTGTACAAGGCTTGTAATAAACAGTCGAAAAGTCACCAGGGCACAACTTAAAAGAAAATGTACTAGGGCAGTTAGCCAGTTTGGATGTAAAAAGGGAAATGTTAGTCAAGGTTTTGTTATTAATTGGCATGTCTTCCAACCAAACGATCATGCTTTTTTTTTCCCATTGGGGAGGGGGAGGTTGGGTGTGGATCAACTTGAATGGCATTCGTAATTAATGATAAGTGCTGTTGGTTATTACAAACTGTTTGTGTGTTTTTGATCTATTGTTTTATTTTTGATCTGTGCTAATTGTAGCTTTAGGCTCAACAAAAGAATGGTTCTGTTGATTGTGTCTCTTACATTGTTCAATTGATTTCCTTTCATGTCCTTGGAAGCAATTTTAACATTGTAAATGGAAAAGAGCTTTGAGTGTGAACATGCTTTGATCCTATTCTGCTTGGCATTTATTAACTTATTTTTCTCTTTCTAATTGTGTGTTCTTACCATCACTGCTGTGTTATTATGTGTAATCTACACAAGAAAATTCAGACTTTAGGAGCATGCTTTGTACAGTATTAAACTTTACTTTAAATTAGAAGCAGCTATTAGTTTTAGGGTAAAAATTACCTATAGATTGATATTCCTAGTTTCTGGATACATTGTTCAGCCTGCGTATTTGTCTCCTTTTCGCTTGGGTTACGTTTCTTTGTTTGAGTAATTTTCTAACTTATTTAAGTTTGCATGGATTTTCTTAGATTGCTTTCTTTAAAAATTAAAAAAAAAATTTTTTTGCTTATCAGTGCTTTTGTCATTATACTGATGGGAACAAAACAACAATATAAATAGTTGTCAAATATGATACATAACAGAGCTTAAAATATGACAGTGCTTCCATCTTATCATTTTGTTGAGAGACCCTGTCATTAAAAGCATAACACTCTTTGACAACTGGGAGATTCACTTTGACTGTTTCTTCATGTAAATATCATGACAGTTTGCATGGATGAGAAAGACATGTTCTATACATTTTGTTGAATTATTTTCCCAAAGAGGAATTTAAATCATGTTAATATGCATCAGTTATGACAAAACTAATAAGTAGTACTCATAGTGTGCTGTGTCCTATATGGTCCTTTGTTCCATTTAACAATTAAAGAGCACATTTTACTATTGACATTATTATTTAGAAGAATAGCCTGGCATAATCACTGCATGCGAAGGTGAGGAAATAGGATTCAACCATCAAACAATACCTTGTTGTTGTTGTTCATATTTAAAGTGACCAAATCTCATCTTTTGTAAATAACTCTTTTCATCAGGAGAAAGCTAAAGAGAACAAAAAACAGACAACAAGAAAAGATGAAGAGAAATCGAAGAAGAAACTGACAGCGTTGGAGACACAATCGGATGACATATCGTGCATCGCTCCTGCGGCTAAAATAGTGGAGAGAATGGTCAATCAAAACACATATGATGATGTGGCACAAGGTAGGGGAATGATTTAGTCTCCACTGACCTGAGCAATTGGTAACCATTTACAGTTGTTCTCAAACAGAATTAATTTCTTTAAAATATGAAGAAAAAAAAAATGAAAAAAAAAAATTGTCATTTCAGGAAGCTTTATGAGTTTAATTACACAGACTATGTGTAGTTAGTTTGGTTCCTGATCATTTCCAGTGTGGTAGAATTTTTTTTCCTGCCATTAAATCAGCTGATATTTTTCTCTTTGTTGAGTATTTTAATTATTTTATTGAAACATATCTTCTTCACATATAATGTCCTGGTTATTTCAAATTTGATTTCATTCAATTACAATTTTGTAAATGTTGCTCCTCTCTACATCCTTAATTGTTGATGCATTGTTACATAAAACCTCCACATGCATTGCTGTAACATACTAAATGTTGTATGAATTTGATAAACCTTTAAATGTAAATTTTTCTGTTGTTTTGGAAAGATTTCAAGTATTGGGAAGATGTCTCAGATGAATACAGAGACCATGAAGGTACATGTTTGCCCCTCTGGAAGTTTGCCTATGACAAGGCTAAAAGGCTGGCTGTTACATCTGTCTGTTGGAATCCAAAGTACAGAGATCTCTTTGCAGTTACACATGGCTCATGTAAGTATAAACTTAATAAGATTTGAGATCAGTAAAATCTGTTTCAGTTTCTTCTGTTTTGACAATAAAGTCCCCCCTCTCCCCCTCCCCCCTCTCCCCCTCTCTCCCTCTCCCCCTCTCCCTCTCTCCCCCTCTCCCCCTCTGTTATGTGACCTGTTGATTGAGTATGATTGTTTGTGCCAATCCAGGCCTTTGAAACATTGCTAGTATATTTCAATAAGTGGTTGTAATAGCTCAAGTAGAAGATGTAAATTGTGATCATTTCTGTATTTTTTTTGGCAGATGACTTTATGAAGCAGACCAGAGGTATGATTCTCTTCTATACAATGAAGAACCCGTCCCACCCCGAGTACATTTACCCCACAGAGAGTGGTGTAATGTGTGTAGACGTTCATCCCGAGCACCCGTATCTCGTGGCAGTGGGCTTCTACGACGGTTCCGTGGCCGTGTACAACGTGACTCTGAATAATCAAGCGCCGCTCTACCACAGCACAGCGAAAACAGGCAAACACACAGACCCAGTCTGGCAGGTAAGACCCTCCCTCCTGCTGCCCCTCTTCCGCCCCCCTCCCCCTTGGTGCCACGGACAAAAAGATGAGCATCCTGCAAATACACACAAAGATTTAATACAGTCTTCATCTTTCTAATAATATTGCATATATGGTAAAATAGACTGTTAAAGTAAATTCACATGTTCACATTGAAAATCAGTACTGTTGGATAAACGATGAGATTATATGAATTCCTTGTTTTAACCAATTTGAAAATAATCAATGGACCAACTCATATAATGTAATTCTGATGACGATTTCAAAGCTGTCATGTTATACATGATGTTGTACCCTTATGCATTTTCAGAAATGCTAGACTTATGTTTATTCTGTCAGATTTTGGACAAAATGCAGATCTTGATTTGAATCTTAAATAGAGATGTTAAGTTGACCGAAACTTATTTTAATCTCTGTTTACCGTCAACGTCCGTACTCCATTGTTGTTTAAAGGTTGGAAAGAGCATTTATAATGAATTCTTTCCACTCCGGGAGACTAGGTCTGGAATGATTATTTATTTTTAGCCAAGAAGCAGAAAACAAAGCATGCAATACCTTTCTTTTAACAGTTTACTTCCTTTTGTCAATTGTGATTGCATGACAAACAACAAGAATAAAACAAAATGGTAGATTTTCTATTGATTTTTTTTTCGTATTTAATTTTCTGTTTAAGGTGGCTTGGCAGAAAGATGACTTGGACAATAACCTCAACTTTACCTCAGTCTCTTCAGATGGTAGGGTGGTGGCATGGACTTTAGTCAAGGTAAACCCTTCATTAAAACCCATGGCTGCTTCTCTTAAAGTGACATAAGCCACAGTTAACTTAATAAAAAAAATGGAAAATTATAAGTATGAAGAAGTAGCATCTGAAATATCTTTTACGTAAAGAGAGAAATGACCCTAGATATTCATTTGTAGACAGAATGTTTCTTCAACTTGCAAGAAGATTATAAGTTGTCGTTGTGAACGAATTATACTGGTTCCTGAAATTATTCTTCTTCGTAGCTGGTGTGTAAATTGATCCAACAATCCTCCTTTGATATGTAACCTACCAGTTATCCTTTTTTTATTTTTTTTTATTTTTTTATATTTTCAACTTTGAGCTGAAAAGAAAGCTTTATATACTTTATAACATTTGTTATGCTTGAAACTCCCCCAGGGTGCTTAAAATTTGATTCATGAGCATGTTTCTTAAGTAGGACTTCCTGTTTGTAATTTTCTGTATATATTTTAAGTTGCCTGGTGATCCAATATTTTACTCAATTGAAATGTGTTCCTAATTTTGCTGTTATAATGCAATGCTTTCTGCAGTTTTGCCAAGATACCAGGAAAGTGCACTATTTCATGTATCTTTGAAGTTGTTCACATCAAACTCTGGATTATGTGAGGGATTTTATCAACAGGTTAAGTCAAGCATCTGGTTGTAGTTCAGATGTTTGTAAATACTCAAAGATTACAAGAAGCTATAGATTTGAGCGAGTACCAATTTTTAATGGGCCTATTTGTATCGTATGACGTTATTAATTCTTTTATCGCAGAATGAGCTCACATTCACTGATGTGATCCAGTTGACTCTAGATGAAGTACCTCAAGAAGGACCTGATGGTACCCAGCTTGCACCCTTGGGTAAGAATGTCATTGCTTTGAGTAACCACCTCTTGAATATTCTTGACACTCCCTCTAGCTGAAGTTGCCAGCTGATATTGTTAATAGATTACTAGAAGCACAAAAAACAAAAGGAAAAAAGAAGGAAAAAGAAGGGAGCTGGAGGCAGTCTCACATTCTGAGGATCCCCGGATAACTGTCTGATACTTTGCTAAAATTAATTATAGATTTCCATCTGGTGTTATTTAAACTCCTTGTTCGTACATGAACAGTAAGAAAAACTGAGCATTATTTGAAACAAACCTACTTGGCAATGTGTAAAGATTTAAAGTCTCTTGTTTTTAATAAGAACAGAATAACTTTGGTTCTAGTGTCACAATTTTGTTACATTCTAAAGGTTTACCTGTGAATTACATCTGTTAAAGGAATTTCAGTATAGGAACAATGAGATAAAAAAAATTAAAACTCCATAAGGAAACTAAACATTTCAGATTACAAACTACTCTCTTCACATCAATTAAAAGGTATCCTTGTCAAAAAACTGTATTAAATTGCAGACTTTCAACAATTCAAAAATAATTAAGTTTTGTTTAAAAATATATATTTTTCTTTCTCAGGTTGTGGTACTTGCTTTGACTTCCACAAACAGACTGATCATTTATTCCTGGTTGGTACAGAGGAGGGCAAGATCCATAAATGCTCTAAAGCCTACAACAGTCAGTTCTTGGATACATTTGATGCTCATCATATGGCTGTGTACAAGGTCATGTGGAACCACTTCCATCCAAAGATCTTCATCTCTTGTAGCGCAGATTGGACCGTCAAGATTTGGGACCATACTTACACGTACGACACTGTTGATATGAATTTAGATCCCTTTTTATGCTGTTCTCACATACTGTGATACTGGGAAGTTTTTACTGTTGGGATGTGGGTTAATTAGTGGTTATATTAAATTTAAGCCTATCAAAGATGGTTTTATTGCATTTTAAATCTTGGCCTCACTGTTACAGCTATGGGTAATAATTTATTGTTGCTTGATGGATTAGTGGTTCATTAGTTTGATTGGAAGGATTAAACTCATTACCATAGAAGGATACTTTGACAGCTTGACCAAACCTTGATCCACCTTGTCTCATGATTAACTAGATTAACCCCAAACAACCCTCAGGTAACATCGAGGTTTATTTTGCTTCCCGAAACAAAGAGATTTAACTGACATTGTATGAAGAGTTCATTATTTTACTGTGGCCTATAGGTCAGTCTTTTGTAACCACTCTGTTGTTTACTTCATATCAGTCTTCATTGTTTTACAACCATTTATTTGATATAATAACAATGCTGAAGTAAACTTTATGGTCTTCATTATCTGTCAGTTGTTTTAAAGATGTTCCTATCATGTGTTGGCAGCTTTCCTTTGTATTTTGGGGGGAGTAAACAAAGATTTTTTTGTACATTTCCCCCTATATCATTAATAGGAATGGTCCAATGTTCACCTTCGACCTGGGGAGTTCTGTTGGGGACGTCGCATGGGCACCTTACTCTTCAACAGTCTTTGCTGCTGTCACTGCAGATGGAAAGGTAAATATTGTAACAGAAAAATCATGTTTTATGTGTACACCTTCTGATCTGACAGCCTCAAGCATGGAATGCCAGAAACTATGATGATTTGTGAGAATGTTGTAAAGTATAGAGCTGAAGGACAGACAGGACTATCTATTACTCAGTCCATCGATGGAATCTGCTGCTCAGTTTGTCATTCTATATTAACCTTTTGTACTCTACTCAAAGGTCAACATCTCCCTCATTTTCCAAACGACATTTTTATATTACACAAGCCCCCCCCCCCACCCCTCTTTTTATTTTAAAACATCATATGCGTAAACCAGTTCCTTGTTTGTTTGTCGCAGGTTCACATCTTTGATCTGAATGTGAATAAATATGAAGCCATCTGTGAACAAGCTGTAGTTCAGAAGAAGAAAACCAAGCTCACACATGTTGCATTCAACCCCACCCATCCAATTATCATTGTTGGTGACGACAGGTAATTGGCTATTTACATTCTTATCATCATACCTCCCTCTTTTGAAGGAATGTCAACCAAGGAACTGGCAATTTTCAAGTTTTTTGTACCTTTCATGAATTTGTGATGTAAGGCTAATGGGCTATACAAGCTTCACCTTTCTTTTGTTATGTTATTTTGTGTGGGGTGGGGGGGGGTGGGGGATTGACTGGCCTGTAACTGATGAGATGGCTTGTGTTAAGTTCTTTCTTGAAGTGAAAAACTTTCAAGAGCAAACAACTTAACCAAAAGGAAGAAAAGCGAACCCATTTCAATCGTAAAGGAAATACAACATTGGAAAGCAAAACATTACAATACTTCATTCAGGGAGAAAAAAAGCCTCATTTAAGGGTACAGCAATTTAGCATAGTTAAGACCTATAGGCTTTGCTTCCATAGGCATTTTATGATGTTGATAGATTTTCACTAGTCGATCTTAGAAAAACATTTTGGATTGTTTTTCTGTTTCAACATGGAGAAGAGAAGAAAATAAAAATTAGTGACTGCTAAATGAAGCAAATAGTAGAAGGGATGTTTTAAAGGGGAGAGAAAGAATTTAGGTCAAAATAAGACCATCTTGGGTAATAGTTTTCTAGGTCAGTGATTGTTTGGTTAAATTTGTGATAATGGTTTACTTTGATTTCTGTTGCAGAGGATACGTAACCAGTTTGAAATTATCGCCAAATCTGAGGAAAGTTCCTAAGGTAAGTTGTCTGTGAGAATGTATTTCTTTTCTGCTGCGGTGCGTTCAAAAATAATTACTCTACAGGATTGCACGTAGAATGTCATGAATAAACATGATATTGGAAAATCTAAAGGAGTCTTATACATTTTGAGTCTATTGAAAGAGCTGGAAAGTGAGAATGACAGTATTTCTTTTCCGTTCAAAAATAATTACTCTGCAGGATTGCACGTAGAATTTCATGAATAAACATGTCCAAATCATGAATAAACATGATATTGGAAAATCTAAAGGAGTCTTATACATTTTGAGGCTATGGAAAGAGCTGGAAAGTCACAATGACTTTCCCATCAAAATCTCCACTTATGGACCTAGTTGGAGATCCCTTGGAAAAACAACAAATGACGACTCTTGCCTCTTCTACACACATTGATAAAAGACATGAATCACTTTTATTCTGCCTTTGTCATAAATTTTGAAAATATGAATTAAGGTGAGGTAAGCCTACATGACTTTTCTTGGTTGAGATTAACCTTTGATTACATCGGAAAAATGTGACCATACTCTTTTCCCTCATGGTTCAAAGCTGCATATTTTATTTTCATCATTGTTTAGGACAAGAAGGGAGCTGAACTGTCCAAAGGTCCCGAAGCTGAGATTGCTAAAATGGAGAAACTCCTCTCACTTGTTAGAGAACCTTCTGACAAGGATGATAAGAACTGAGTAAGCAGGTAAAAAATGGAGTAACCAACCGTAGAAGATTGAAAGATGTTACTCTGTAGATGCTACTGACATAAATACCACAAATAAAAATAAATAAATATCACCTTGATGCAATCGATAGGGGAAACTTGAATGGATCAGGAAATACTATCTAAGATTATTCAGTCTGCATTTTATGAGCTTTTAAATCTATTTATGTGTTTGTAGGTACAAAAGAAACACTAATTAGTCATTCCATTCTTCCACTATAGCCCAATGAAAGAGTTGTTAAAATCGTGCAACTTGTACCTTTCTTTCTGAACAAGTGGAGTGACATTTTCTGAATACAGCTAGTATGACTCCAGTAACAAAATTTTAACTGAGAATTTGAAAGTTTGGATATTTGACTTGACTTGAAGTGGCGTTGCATGGTTATAATTTGGTAATACGGTTATTTGGTAATATGGTTATAAGTAACCTCAAGTAATACTTGGTTAAATGTATGACACTAGAGATGTATCCAACAGTGGATTTACCAATTTATCAAATATATAAAGCATTCCAAATGCAATCCATTCTTGCAACAAGACAATTTATAACACCTTGAAGCATGCTGTTATAGTTTATACAGACTTAACACATTTTCTCAGTGTAGGTTTGACAATAGTATGAATTTTTGCTTACATATAATGATTTATAACTGGTCAGTTTAAAGTGCGTTACCATTTCTCTATTAAAATCCGTCCTATTTTGCACATAATAATAATAATAAACCTTGAGTATAAAACTCAGATCTTGACTTCAAGTTTTAATGATTGCAATGTGTGTAAATATATTTGTTAATAAATGAGAGCAAAACACTTTGTCTATTTTGAACTTTCTTTAAATTTTTGTCCAGCAAGTTACATGAGGCAAATCAGGATCTCACTTTAATGAATTCCATTCACCAGCCAAACATTGACACTGTATGGTGTAAATTGTATCAATGCCGTAGTGTAAATTACTTATGATCACAATAGTTTGCTTATTGCATAAATTTATCACGGCACATTTATTACTATGAGATATATCCTAAGATGCTTTCTGTTTCATGGTTGTCATTAACAACAAAATTTAAAACAACACATGTTATCCTGATTTATCCAACGAAGAAGCAAAACAAAAATGATCTTAGTACCAGAAGTGAGTATCAGAGAAGTGCGAAGTTTGGTCTTATGTATCAAAGTGCGACAACCACAATGGTACAGGGTATTGTTACATAATAGGTGATCATTTCTTTGTTTCTATATTAAAACAACAATTGACTGTCCAAAAACAATACAATTAATTAATATATAATAATCTACTGTTGAGTTAATTTAAAATTAACACATCTGGCAATTAAAACATTTGAAGGGAGTAGGGTTGGACATGGATTGGAGGCAGGGCAAGTAATGTATCCATGCTGAATGATAAGACATTAACAGTGTTAAGAAATAGACTCCAATCGACTCCAACACTTAGAGCAGACACTTGCTTTCAGTCATGTATAGTTCTCAATCTTTATTTCCCTGAGCAATAATTTCTTACATTGTTTAATCAACATTATTGACATTTAACACTTAAATATTTCTGGTGAAGCAGCCTCTTCATATGCTATGATAACAAAACAAGAATTGAGAATTTCTACAAAAGAAAAATGTAAATTTTGTTGAAATGACTTCAAACCAACTTTTTGCGTTTGTCCATATTGGTATCTTTCATCGATACTGAATTTCAAATATTTACAAATAGTCAAGAAAATAGTTTGATCCATGTGACTATTAGATGATGGCAAAATGCTTTTTACCTCAAGAAAACCAGACTTTGTGAAATTTTCTTTCCTATTATAAAATGAAAATAAACAAAATATTTTTCAAAATTGTATTAGTAAATATTCTGGAATTATATAATTTATAACTAATGTACACTTTTATGGAAGACTCTTCATCTAAGTGGTAATACGAAATTCATTTAATAGTTCATGTACAGAAATAACAAATATATAGAAAATGACTGACATAAGCTTTGAGGAGACAATGACGAATAATGTTTTATTAGGATACAAAAGATTGATAGAAAGGATAGTTGACAAGTGAGTAATACTACGGCATATATACATATATATGTATATAAAAGCTTGCTTCACCTTGTAAGAGATAGTCATTAAAATATATTTATAT
>JAIPMN010048040.1:0-12760 GCA_020650975.1 Apostichopus californicus | reverse complement strand
ATATATGTATATATATATATTTTTCCAACTCACTACAATTTCAATTATATACATATATATATTTATATGTATGTGTGTAAATCAAATGATTTTCCTATGACCATCATTATATATCATTACTGCTATGATAAAGACAGAGAAACCAATCCATACAAAACGCCGGGCAGTTAAGGTCAGACTAGTAATCTATCGAAATGTCAAGGGCTGCATTTTGTAAGTTAATTTACGTTTAGATTACTCCATCTTTGAACGTTTTATACGATGTCTCAATAGTTGTAAATGATTATTAATGTTGCGAGGGTACCATTCGAAAGTATTATGAAGACTTATCACAAGGATTTCCTAATCGTACATGGTAGACTGTATTATACGAATATTCATTTTGATCCTTAGATCCTGCCTCAGTACTTACATTTCTTTTAATTGATGGTTTGACATATGTATGTATACCGTGGCCGTTAAATGAGGGCGCACTGTTTGCAAACATTGCTTGCGAGTGGCTCGATACGTACTTGTGGAAATCGTTCTTTTGTTGTTTCGATGCTCTCCTGTGGTAAGCTATTTCTCTGCCCAGTTTTGACTTCGTGGTCGAATCGGTTCCATCAGAATTACATTCCTGCTGCCTTTTTTCTTTGAAACTTGTTTTAATAGTCGTATTATTCGATAAAGACATGTTTTCAGAAAGAATGTTTGCAGGATTGGGTGAAAACCGTTGTCCCTTGTTTACAGATGCTTTGTGTTTAGAACACAGTTTAAGAATAGTTGGTGCTACCTTTGAATTACTACTTTTAATCTTAGCTATTGGACTTGCTTCTTTCTCCGTAACCGGACTAGAACCTGAAGAATTGTGTGTTTGTCGAGGTGACCTTTGAACTCGTGACCTTTGACCATTGCTAGCTGTTGGATAGTCCATATATACTCGTCCATGCTTCAGTCTGGCGGTTCTCCCATCTTCCGTTTTGATTGGCATTCGATGATCAATAATTTGCGAGATTGATACCGACTTTGGTTGATCTTTGACATTTGACCCCTTAGCCGTGTTGTCGTCTTGGAATATTCGCAGAACTGATTCAGCAAGTCTTGGCTCCCAGGAAGAGGCGACACTAATGGTTTGGGAGGTAGGGCGAAGGATCCTGTCCTCTAATACCTGCTGACGTGCAAAAATATATGTTCTGTTTGTATTGTGACCACATCTTACATTCATGGAAGAAGAAACAATTCAAGTTGATAATTAAAATTCCAACGCTTAGAAGCTTAGTAGCAATTTCCCTTAAATTACGTAATCTTTCATAACTTTGGTCAAAAGGATAACATTTGGGATTTAACCACAAGGACCGTGAAGATCAACAACCCCCCCCCCCCTCTTCCCATACATTGTTTAAGATCAAAACTAATGTAAAATTGATTACCACACATGACACGAAAGAATCCTCGGCTCGTTCAGAGAGTTTGCTCGTGAGCTATAGCCAGGTGCATGTTTAATCGGTTTTTTATACATACGCCTTTCCTGAATTTCAGCCCTGGTCCAAATCTCTAGCCCCCTCACCACCACCTCCGGATGGTAATTTCAAACACCACCGACTCGATATCTAAACGGACACCTAGCTTATTCATACATCCAGAGAACAGCGGGAACGACATTCACCTTTCCCTGCTGCGCGCGTTGAAGTTGATGCGCTGCGGCCAGTAGTTCTTTGTAGAAGTTCTCTAGCATTATCTCAGTATGTTGTGGTCTCCTCTCCTCTACCATGGGCGTATAGCTCCCATCAGAATCCATATAATCAACTGTAACTCCAGTCGAACAATTTATTGCGTTGTCTCTGTCCAAGAAAGTAGTAACAAGATGAATCATTATAGTTTTTTTGAGTAATACTTAGATATAGCTAATAACTGTCAGCAGGGCATGCTAGTACGGGGTAGGGACGGGAGGGTAGGGGACGGGAGGGTAGGGTAGGGTAAGGGACGAGAGGGGAAGGATTGACGGACTGTTTGCGCTAGTATTTTACAAATGTCTGGAAATTTGGCACAGTGATGTTAGTATATTGAAATAAATATTTCAATACGAAACAGGACAAAGACGATCAATATCTTGACTTACCATTGGTTGATAGAATAACGTGCATGAAATTGGGTGATTGAATGAGGGGACAGAGAGGTGAGGACTGGGGTGATATGGAGCAACTTTCGCAGTATCAATGGAAGTTATAAGAACACTTGGAAGTTTATATATGATAGAGACATTCTAGCTTCCAGTGATTAAGTGCTAGATCTTACGTAAGTTGCTCGCACTTATTATAATTGGGTGATCAATTTATCGACACGTGACGTCACTGCAAAATTGATAGACTCTCCGGCACTTCTTAATGCTGGTAAGCTTTGATTTTATTAACTTAACAGTGGCGTAGTCAAGAAAGACTTTAGCAACGGGACAGGAATCAACACTAAGATGGAATGGGACAGAGTGGAGCAGAATGGGACAGAATCAACTGGTTATTTCCTTACCCACATATCTACAGTTCAGAAAGTACCGTATTTGTAGAAGATTGGAGGAAGAGGGGTACGAAGGGGGGGGGGGGGGCCGAGAGGGTAACCGATAGTGTCTGTCATTCATTTTCCAAGTTGTTGCATAACGGTACATTTAGGAGAGTTATTACGTTTTCTTATCTGGAATTGTTGCCGTTTCGTCTTTTCTTGCTGTGTAGTATCTTGTCTTGCCGTGTGTTTTCCGTCTTTGATACACAGTTTGTGTTTTTCAACAACCAAATACCAAAATGCTATGTTACACCACTACAGTGTCTGGTGACCAAAGTTAACTCGTTAACAACTAGCATCGTTTCGTTCGTTTCGTTGTCCTGTTTTGTTTTGCCCTGTCTTGTCTCTCTTTGATAAACACGTTTTCTTCAACAACCAAAACCATAAACAGAAAAGAGGCAAATAAGTGATCATAGTTAGTAGGCCTATAGAGGAAGTGCTGTAGAAGAATACTGAAGGTACATGTATGATAAAGGAAGAAAATAATATGAAGTATTTTACCCTTTTTTCGGATGGGAGGGCTGGTGGCTTTACAGGCACAAAACTGAAGAGAGAGAAGTATACTAATGATGACGTAACTACAAAGATGTTTAACTACGATGACGTAACTACAATGAAGAACTACACAGGAAAGGTAATCGGTATATACTTGAAAGAGTTTGTAACGATCTAGTCGCACTTCATCTGAAAGACTTTGTCATTTATCATTTTTTTCCTGAACCGACGTTTTTGCTTTTTTGTAAAAATTATTTTCTGGTATATTTTATATTTTCAAATATCATTGCCATTATCATGTGGTTACAGTTTCTAGGGCTGATAATATACCTCTACAGTGAAACCCCCGTTTTTTTGTGTGTGCCCATGCATGTTCTACCCTGAATGGCGTACGTAGTTGCAAACCATAATCTTGGCTCGAGTCACTGTATTAATCTGCGTAGAAAATAAACTATACAAATTTGGGGGCCCTCTATATTTTTTATTTATTTTTATTTATTATCGTTACTGTTTTTTTTTTGAAGAATGGACGACTCGTGCGATTACCCGTTACAATACTGTCGTCTAATGAACAACATAATGACGTTAAAGAAGAGACCATTCACTAAGCTATGCATACTTGAAGAGAGAAAGAATCTTGTTAATGGCGTGTCATGATGAAGAATTGTCGCAAGTAACAATTTCATATCCATGGATACTGACAGTACAAAAGACTATACGAATAAAATGTGATGAAAGTGTATGTATTTTATGGTCATTTTTGCTGCGTTGTTTGAGATCGACATCTTCCCGCGGCGCCAAATGATGCTCCAGCATGTCTCCCTTCCACTTAGGGTTTGTCTATCTGTACGTCTGTTGCTTATCTGTAGGGTTTGTCTATCTGTACGTCTGTTGCTTACCTGTAGGGTTTGTGTATCTGTGCGTCTGTTGCTTACCTGTAGGGTTTGTCTATCTGTACGTCTGTTGCTTACCTGTAGGGTCTGTCTATCTGTACGTCTGTTGCTTACCTGTAGGGTTTGTGTATCTGTGCGTCTGTTGCTTACCTGTAGGGTTTGTCTATCTGTACGTATGTTGCTTACCTGTAGGGATTGTCTATCTGTACGTCTGTTGCTTACCTGTAGGGTTTGTCTATAAGTACGTCTGTTGACTTGTGGTTCTGATTCGCAGCGAAGAATGTCGGAGGTAAGTGCTTGATAAGTGATCCGGGCATGTAAGGGGCACGGGGAATCGCACTGTGACCCATCATACTTTGTTGATAATTACTGTCCATTGCATCGGTAAACGAGGACTGTTCCCAAGAGTAGAGTTTATTATTCTGCAGTAACATCTTCTCTCCATGAGGCAGATGAACCTCTAAGGATTTTCTAAACGTATCGGTCGGTGCAGTGTGAGGTGGTGCTCTGTAAGAGATATTAGAGGCATACAATACCGCATCGGCAGAGTGCCTTTGTGTACTACTTCCTGTACTCTCGTAACCTCTGACCTTAGAAACTCCTTTATTCCCCGTTCGTCGGCGAGATTTGGCGGTCTCTGTTAAAGCGCAATAGCTAGGTAAACTGGTATTACCAGAAAAGCTTGCGTGATATTTCAAGTCGCTTCTGTCGTTAACAGGGCTATGACCTTGTATGGTAGTAGCTGGTCGACGAGAAATGAGTTGTAACTGCAGCTCAATATCCGGAGAATTACGTGTCCTGCCTCCATTTTGAAGACAAGATTTAAGTGGAGTAAATGGTTGCCCAAAATGTAGATAACCTGATTGTTCTTCTGTGAAATCTCTGCTTGTATTGTTCACTTCTCTATTTCGTTCCCTTGTCGTTATTTCTCGAGAAGACAGTCTCTCCAAAGGACCTCCAAATGTATGGAATCTTCTGTACTGCTCGATATATTTCTTCGGATTATTATAATGTTTGAAATGAAATTCAATACATTGTCCACCTTTCCGGAAGTTTGCGCCTTGTATTCGCTTAGCATGTGCTTGTGTAGTTGTTCGTAAATTCGCCCCGAGTTTGCTGTGAGGCTTGGATTGGTTCGAGCTTTTGTTGTCGTTGCTATGACGACGAAATTGGCCCGCACCGCTTGGAATCCAAGAACACACATCAAGCCACGACTTTTGCAGGTTTTCACCGATGATTTGGTCTTCTTTCCAAGAAATATCATTGTCTGTTTCTTCTAACAGTTGTCTCTCAATGTAAGAGTCTCTTATAAGAGCTGAGCATTCGTTCATCGTTGAAACGACCGATGACATGCAAAGACGTCATCTAATGAATATTCATAAAGTACCAATGTCAAACTGTCAATAATAAAAGTACCAAACAATAGACTGTATTTAAGTTCGCTTGAGGTCCATCTCTTTACTTCTGCAGTTACAGAAATAATCTTATTTGCGTCTTTTGATATCACAAAGTGAAATGAAAGGGTAAGGAGAGGGGCTTATACCGTGTCCTTATTTTGGAAAGGCGTCACGTGCGGTGCTTCTTGCCAAATTTTTCTGTGCTATGGTCGGCGATCTTGTCTGATAACGCGGTATCGGGAATTTCGGGTAATGTTTCTTGTATTGTGGAACTGAATCTTTCTTCTGGAAAGTGCTGTGACTCTGCGGGCTATAATGGCGTAAGTTATAAGACGGTATATCGTAAATGTGCATCCGTGGAACCGCAGGTTGCGATACATCGGGGATTCGGTAACTCGTCAGTGGATAATCCGGCGAGGTATAACTCATAAACTCGAATTGACTAACATCCGCAGAGGAAGAAAGTTTGTTCGATGTTGGCGATTGATAAGACGGTATGCTTATTTCATCGTAAGAATACCGTGGATATCCATATGTAGCTATGGTTGGACTTGGAAGGGCACTTTCATCTGTAATATATGAAGGGACTCTGTACGTTGGATACTGAACTCTTGATATATGGCGGCTTATCGGTGGGTCTTCCCTCGTGGTCCGATAACCGTCTTTTGTGGCGTTGCCGTTCGATTGCTCACGCATGCCAATTTTGTATACGGTTTTCCGATAATAATCGGAACAATTAACTGATCTCTGAAAATAATAAAAAACAGACAGATATACATTTCCGTTTTACATACATACATACATACTTTTATAAAGCGCAAACTCCATATGATCAATGCGCTTTTAAACTACAACATAACAGAAGTATGTAATTCGTTATAGACATTTATGACTACCATGTATATATATTTGAAAATCAGTGGCAGCTAGGTAAGCATATTATGTAGTGTACCTATAGAACTCAAGAAAAGATGTGGCTGGGTGGTTACATCATTTGCTGTAACAGTTGTAGTTTGGGAATTTGTTGTTTTATTCTTGATCTCAACAAAACCAATGATATGGGATTTGTATATCCATTCCCTTCACTATACTTTTGGCAGGCATTCCCCTCTCTCCCTAACAAACACACACATACACCACTTTTGTTACTTCCCTCCGCCCCCCCCCCCCAAACAGTAGATCCATCCATCCGTATCTTGTAAACCTGTCGGGGCCTATATTTTCCACGGGCGGTTACTGCACCTCTGTCTATATATCTATACAGACGGGGAAGACTATTGAAACCTGTGTTTGACATGTCACATGTTAGCACCATCAATACCGAGTATTGTATCTCTCACTGCATTTTACTAAAATCCTGAACGTGATGTAGATTGATGGATACTTTTAAAGAAAAAGTCACCCTAGAAAGAACTTGGGCACGAAAACCAAACAACCGCACGACTGATCCCTCTCAACCCAGTCCCCTTGCATCGGGACTGTGACTGTGCCACCCTAGAAGGGGAACGTAACGGTGTACATGATCTTAGCCAGAAGGTCGAGAAGCGATTGATAGAATTTAGCGATTATTTTGAGTCTCCAAACACATGTCAAATCAACGATAATCAAAATAATCAACAAATGCAGCTTATAAATGGAAAGTTTAGTCAAGCAACATGCTGGTTTGTGATTATTTTTTTCTTCGGTAACCAAACTCTTAATAGCGGACTGATTTTTATTAGCAATGATTTATTTGTTTACTCCAATTTTGCAACGACTTATGTTGTAAGATATTACAAGAGCTCAGACCCGTAGCCAGACGTTTCGAGTTGGCGGGACACCAGCCATTTAAGGACGGGCATCATCAATTTCAGATGAAGCACAATCCTCGTGTCCTGTAACTTTTGAAGATTTGGCGCACATTTTGTAAATGTGGCTCAGACGGAGAGCACAATAGCTTGTGACAAGCATGGCCGCTACAGGCCTGACTCATCTTCATAGCACTATTTATCATTTACACTTAATATCTTATGTTTAGAATATTATACTTACCGATTTTCTGTTATCAAATCTGCCCGAGGGCTTTAGAAGGATAATGTTATGGCCAAGCGTACATTGTCTTTGAGAGAATTACGACTTCACTCGAACATCTCTTGGCAGTATTTTCTAAATGGTGACATAGTCGTTAGCCTTGCTATAACGGTCTGATTAATAACCACTGAGTTGGTACGTTGTAAGCATGTCTCTAGATGTAACAATTGCCCAAAGAGTGTGTGTTTTCTGCTTTAATCGATCAGTAACCCGGGAGGTGAATGGGAGGGTAAAAGCCGTATGTGTCGGTCGATAATAACGCACTTCAAACGCAACTCAAATCCATGAAATCCCTGTCAAGTCGCTAATACCTTTGTCGCAGTTGGGATGTGTTTGTATTTCGTTGTTAACCTCGTGAACCGGAGTGCCAATAAGCCATAAAACTTGATTGGCTAAATGACTTTCTGAAGTCAACCATCAAGGAAAGCCTACATCCTCTCCACCGGGTTTGTTGTTATTACTCAATTTCATGGTCTTTATATTCCGACTACTCGATGAACTTATCAACAATCACTAATTGGCGTAAAGTCAGCCAGCGAACTTATGAAGTACCGGGCGGGATTGGGTAGGGGCATGCCAACTTCTCCATCTTAGCCTATAATAAACAATTGTTGTTCATCACCGTGTACGTACATAACCATTTTTCTTTTGCTAAAAGCTCAGGGCCAAGGATTCGGGAGTAAACTAACTTGTCCGATGTCATTTAAGGGGCACAAAATGCTCTAGTTTGTCCATCAGACCAACATTAAGGGAAAAGACAAAAGGGCTGGTTAAGCCTCTATTTATGCGCCTACGTGACCAGGACCCTCTTCATTACAGTCGATCTACCAGTTTTAACCATCAGTTTTGAGTATGTGACGTAAGCGTGGTCCCAAAAAACGTTAAAAGAGCTACGCTGTGTTAAAGGCGACGTAGGTTCCTCTGCAAGGAAGCTGCATTGGAACTTGTGCAGATGGCATCACTTCGAAGGGTGTATACTTTAGAGCAGTATAGAGGAAACCGCAACCAAATGCATCTGCAGGCTCAAGCTTCTATAAGCCTCTTTGTTCATTTTCATGTGCAGTAGGCTGGAGTTGGAGAGAGGGCCCACCATCCTGTAAAACACTACATGTATCGAACGCATACCTGCCTATTACATATTTTACATTGTGATATATTTTATATATTATGACGGTGAAAACATTCTCATCGGGATTCCGAACAGTGAATTTCTTTGATCAATTCAAACAGTAAGACGGCTATGGAATTACTTAAAGACCCTTCTAATATTCCCATAATATAACACAGACAACAATAGACGCAAACAAATTGCTTGTTTGAACATGTTTATTTCCCAAACCTTGGGGCGCGAAACTTTAAATAATTAAACTATAAAGCCCAGTGTATAAAACAACTATAAATTATTGAAATCACACAATGGCAAATCTGAAATAAGGCACACTGCTGCATACCCAATGTAACAAACATGAATAAGCTGAATTTGAAAAATTCATATCTTTGTGATAGAAAATGCTATGAAGATATGGTCTTCACATAAACAGTTGCAGAAAATTCCCAGTAACTTTCTTAAACAATCATATCCCTATCGGAGGAAATTACAACTTAAATGTTTCCCATCATCTTTTGGGATATGAGATCAAACTATGGAATGTTGTTTGTCATCCATTTTTAGTAACACCCATGCATCTCTGCAATTCACTAAAGAGACATTCCTTTCAAACATCATCAATATATACATTTATTAGGTGATAAAATGTACTTCGTAATGATTTCCACAACTATATATAACTAATTTATGTTTATACAATATCTAATTAGCCGTGAGGCCTCACTTTTGAGCAAGAAAAAAAAAAGAGAGAGAGAAATTTTATATGAAATATAGCAAAATGATGTAATAACTTTTTGTCTTTCATAGAACTCAGTCCAAGATACTCTTACCATCAGCAGTGAATAATAAATGAATGAATAATTATATGTCAAGAATGAATGTTTGTATTTCAGACTGGATCTCACATTGACATATGATATATTGAATCATTGCCAAGGATATACAATGGCTTCATGTAAGGATAGAGGAGAAACAAGCCTGCAATAAATAGTGTTCTTTGATGCTAACATGTTTCCACTAATACTTTTTAAACTGTGATGTGACTGATCCTCTAGATTTTCTCTGGAAAGACTGTCCTGAGGTTGGCTGGTTTGCGGTTGCCGTACTGAATGCAGATGGCTGCGGCTGTCGCTGGGAGCGGTGTTTCCTGTATTGCGACATCTGAGACAGTAATGAACCTGTTACCAACCTTGATATCAAAAGATTAATCAAAATGAAAAAAGATTGTGTTAAAATTGACTTGTCGTTCCATATCTAATGATTAGGGATGCCTGAGACGTGGGATAGGATGAGTATCTGTTTGGGAAACATATATGTGTAAAATCATTTGACTGCCATGTATGGATTTTTGGTGGGTGCTAGACTTTGTTTCTTTTGGTAGATAGGTAAGATGGTGCATTCTCTCTCTTGTTATTGGGGGGGGGGGGATATTCATCCCTATAAACCTGGTCTTCTAGTTAGCCTATGCCAGTCACTCTCAGTTCAATTTTGAAGCAGTGTTCAAAACAACCATCAGTGTATTTGACAAAATTTCTATTGCACTAAGTGATTAGTCAAATATCGATACCAAAAAAAAAAAAGCATCTTCTCAGAGGTATCGCTTCCTTGAAAATCATAAAATATAGAAATGGGCTAAACTTAAGAGAGATAATCAATACACCACACATCAGTCAAATTAAAAGAATAAAACATAAAATGATATTATTCCTCACTTGATTTCATTAAGATCCTTCATCATCTTTCTCATGACTTCTCTTGCCCTTCCATCCTCCTGCCTCTCCTCTCTCTGACTGGTATCAGGGGTTGGTGGATCAGTCATCTGATGTGATGATGACTGAGTGTCAATGCCAACAGGTTTGCTGATTTTGTCACACTCCTCAGCCTCAATCTTGAGTAGCTGTGAGCTTGTGAAATCCATGAAATCTATGCAGGCTTCAAAACTGTCTCCATCTTTGGTAGATGGTTCCATCGACCCTGGCTTGCTGGGCAAAATATCTAAATAGATAAAAGAATTTTAATTTGACGTAAAAATATGAAAGGCAACATTATATCAAAGACAATGACTAATCTATTAAGTAAGATCAGTTGTTGGACAGAAGTCAGTCAATGTTTTATCTTGAAGAAAGGGTCTAATCTAGTTAAGTCCAGACCCACCTTTACAAAGTCTGACTATCGATGAAATGACATGCTAAATTTATTATTGTAATGACTCAATGGAAGTTTCATGCATCCATGGCAAACTGATTTATAGAGTGACAATTGTGTCCCTTCCTTTGTATCTGAAGTATTCAGAAAGCTGAGGGTAGCTTCATTAAGTCCTTTATACTGTCATATACACTATGATGAACATTATCAAACTCTCTTGTAACTGTTGGAATCATAACCTTGTTATGCAATAGTCTGGCTTAGAAGGTGATAAGAGTATTTAAAAAAACCTGAAATATAGTTGAAACAATTAGTAGATTTATGTACCTTATTACAATATCAACATACCTTCAACAGAACTATTTTCTGCAGTCTTCACAGAGTCAGTGCTAGCCTCAAGAGAGGAAGCACATGTTGAAGTTTCCTCCTTATTTCTCTCTGTCATTGCTTCAAGGTTATCTTTAGTGTTGTTTACATCATCGGATATCACCTTCTCAACTTCCTGTCTTTTTGGCAATTCTGTGAGCCCCTCATCTTCAAATGCTTCAGTTTTGTTACTTATTTTCTGTTTTGATGAATCGTCCAATGACTGGGCAACTGCAGGTGATTCATTCTGCGGACAGTTATCGATTGCGGAAATCTGTCCGGAATTTGGTAACGTTTCCATTTCAATTGAAGGAGATTCTTTTGACTCAACTTTATCTTCTATATTTATCACTTGTAACTCATCTGTCCTGCTTTCATTGTTGTCATTTTGCACACTTTCTTCTACAACTGTCCCACTTGGGGGACCCCCGTTCACTAGTTTAGAATTGTCTGTTATCAAACGTGTTGCCTCATCCTCTTTAACTGATTCACTGTCCATTTCAACTGTCAAATTCTTCTCACAAGCAGGTATCCCTTGATGTAAGGTATCTCCAGTAAGACCAGCAGCACTAGTTTGTCCTGTTTCTGCAAGTTGTGACAATACTTCAAGCTTTCCACTGTCACAGTCTGCAGTATTTACATCACCCATTTCACTAGTCTTACCACCTTCCTTTGTGATTTGAACTGCTAATGATTTCTCCTCTTCTGATTGTAGAACAGTGCAAGTTTCATCTAAGACAGGAATAACTGTCTTGTTTGATGCATCGTCTATTGATATGCTATTTTCTCCATCTTGTTTTGCTACGCTGCTGGAAGCATCCCTGGTAGGTGAATAACAGAGTTCCAAGTCGAGGTCAAATATGAAAGTGCTGAATGCTTCATGTGAATATAAACAACCAATTAAAGACAGCGAACTGATAAACTTAGAATACCCTGACATGTAAACGTTAGGGATACTCTGAACCTGTAGGCTGTAACAATGTATGAATTATGTAACACACAGGAAATATTCACAATTCCTTTATTGGTTCTGATGATGAGGTAAGATATAGTAGTAGTACACTGAGGATGTTAAGCATAAGAGTGACAGCTTCTGTTGTAAAGATAAACCTCCTCTTATGTTGATGATAGATGTGACATTGAAGTACATTGTTATCTCAATAATACTTGACAATAGCCAACCATACTTTATTACCTGATGTAATTTACACTGTTAATTAATAGCAAGTAGGCCTATAATAGTAACTATATGAATAATTAAAGAGATTTAGACCTACACGTCTTTGCTATCTTTTTGTTTGTTGTTGTCTTTCTTCTTTGCAACTCGCACACAAGTCCTTTGCTTTTTTCTTGACTCCATGTCTGATCCATCTTGCATTTCTAAAGAGAGACATAAACAATGAAATTATTGCATCTTTATTATTTTATTTGAAAATATCTGCACAGTATGAAATTTAAACCCATAACATGCAAGCAATGCATTTTGTCCGGTTAAAAATACAAGGCCTGATCTGTTGTCATATGCCTAACACTAACACTACAGCTAAATTAAATTTCATTTTCTTAAGACAGTGGCAGGAGGAAAGCTATTCAAGGAACTGCATTTGTCACTTGTGAAGGCCATTATTTGTTTTACTTTTACAACTACTATAGTCAGTATCGCTAATTTCGGAACACTGACAATTTCGGACACCCCTAAGAAATGCACGATTTCACCATGACAACCTGCAGGAAGAGCCAAATTTCACCAAAAA
>JAIPMN010048037.1:0-12935 GCA_020650975.1 Apostichopus californicus | reverse complement strand
GTAGCTTCGTACTTGTTGGTGAAATTTGGCTCTTCCTGTAGGGTGTCATGCATTTCTTAGGGGTGTCCGAAATTCGCAGTGTTCCGAAATTAGCAATACTGACTATACTGTAAATTCGCGATAGTAAGGGCATTAATGCTCTCTGAAAAGATAGCGGTGATGACGATATTTTGATTTTGCTCAGCTCTTTAGTTCTATTTCATACTAGCATGTGATTTCATTGCACAAAGCAAGGCAACATTTCGCTACATCACGCCTTTGTTGAAGTTAACTATGTAATTCCACTGAATGGGTGGAAAGATCCACGAAAGTGTCTCAAAATACAACGTTTATGTTTCTTAGTTTCACAGCAACTGCAGTGTATATCATTATCAGTACTGCGACATAAGTATAAAACAATCTGCAAATTTAGGGAACAAATTACCATATTCTACCATACTACAAAACATTACTGTTCAGCCTTTGGCTACAGTAGTCTTACTGTAGCATACAGTACGTCTAAGGGACTAGGAGTAGGACAACCGATTTAAGCAATTATCATAAGCAGGGCTTTAGGCAGCAATCCATCCAGTCATCTTTTGCTATATGTTTACAAATGGAGGGAATGCTCTGTGAAGTTCGTGAACAACCTCCTTACAAAATCAATGGGATTTTACTGTGTGATTTCCCTTGCATACTGATAATTCATTTGAGAAGTCCAATTGACTTAATGTGTGAAATTAAAAAAATCTTTGGAGAGCAAGGCTTGCAAAGAACGAATCAAACAAAATCTCCCCGAGATTGTTGGGTAACACTAGTGTAACTTAGTGTACTACTTTGCATGTTCCTCACTGAAAGATGGCCGGGACACTGACAGCAAAACAAAAAGAGCATGACTGCAACATTGCCGCCCGCTGGGTGTTTTTTTCAGAGCACCTCGGCAAATCCAGAGGGCACAACAGTTTTTGGCCGCTGGTAATGCCCTGCCCTGGTGCAAGTGTAAAATTATCTGTGATTGTTTTTCAAGTACATAACTTTGGAAATTTTCTTAAACCCTGCAGCATTCTTCCAGCACCCAGGCAGTGGGGTGTTGAAGATGAAGTGGAAAAAGCATCACAAGAAGTAAGTCATATTGTAATTTTCAATACTCCTCACAACCCATCTTTGGAGTAAATTGCATTCTCATCCCATGAAGTTTTCAGTCTAAACACAAATTATGCAGGTTACTTACTGTCATTAATTAATAAAACATATATTTATTTGTTTTGTAATGACAAGCTAGTAGGTTTTAGTCGCTTTCTTCTTTCTATTTTCACAGTTAAGTGTTGTATCAGTATCAAGGAATGCTGCACCACCATATGGCCACAGAAGGGGGTGGATCCCTAGATTGGTTACAGTGAGTATTTACACAATAATTTGTATGGATGCTTTGGAAGGGAAGTACTTTGGTTAGGATTAAACCATTTAAACTATTACATAATTCATCAACCTTGTCGTTTAATATGTCTTGAAAACCAAATCTGATTTATTCTGTAAAACATTGAATAACAATTTATCTGACCTTTATTTTGAAAATTTGTTAACTTTATATAATCGTTACTATTGTCACTGCTGTAGACATTTCATCCCTGATAGTAAATCAGTTAAGTCAATTATGCACAGAAAGCTTGTCTTATTTTTCAGCCAAATGTTGAAGAGTTGTGTTCAATTCTTCAATGAAGTAACTTACTTTTGTTCTTCAGGACTTTGGAGATGGAGGGGCATTTCCAGAGATTCATGTTGCTCAGTTCCCACTGGATATGGGAAGACAGAAAGAAAAAACATCCAATGCTCTAGCCAAGACTGTGGATGCCGAAGGGAAAGTACAATATGATGCCATTGCAAGACAAGGTCACGGAAAAGATAAGGTAAATAAATAACTGTGTAAATCTAGGAGGTATTCAATTTGACCTGTCTTTGTATCTTACATCATTGTCTGATTTTGTACTTGGTATGTAGTTACACCATAGTGAGTATCATGGCCTCATTGATACTGATAGAGGCCATAAGTCCAACAGAAGTCAAACAGTGAACATTTGTATAAAACAAGATATTTAAAGTGGGGCAGATCTCATTTGTTGTCTGTAGTTCCAGCTAATTGAGTCTAGTAGTCTTGTCGAGGTCAAGGGTTAACAGATGCCAAATGTTATAACTTTGTAGCCCCAATATCTTTAAGAAGGTCAGGTTGGACTCGGTTAAATAGACTTTAGCAGTCGATGACACATCATATCTTCCTCAGACTTTTCACTTTACGATCTTCTTTGTTGCATTACATTGTCACAGATAATTCATTCCAAGCCGCAAGATCTGGTAGCAAAACCAATCACTGATGAAGATGACCCAGACATTCAACGTCCTGATGAAGAAGTTGTAGAAGAGGTCAGTGATTTTTGTTTCTTCATTTCAAAATTGCACTCTCACCACCCAGAAATGTAGCCATTCAGCAATGAAAGACTTTACAGCATGTAATGGTTATGTGAACTTCAGTTTATAGTCTACTTGTTAGTGCTGTTATTTATAACAGAGTTTCCAATTAAACAATTAATCAATTGGAATCATTGTTTCTTTCTTTCTTGTTATGTTTTTTTTATAATTTTTTTTCTTTTACACTTTTCATATTACATTGTATTTGACAGACCACAGAAAAGACTAGAGAAGCCTTGCAAAAATTGGTCAATTCTAAAATATCTGCAGCCATGCCTGTGAGACATGCAGAGAAAACTGGTCCTGCACAGTACATCAGGTAAGTCCATAATTCACAAACTTTGGTAGGCAAAGTGGGGTAAAAAAGTTCATGGAGAGTAAAAGCACCTTCGTACCTTCCATCAAAATTGATCCACTTTGTCAAAACAAGTCTCTACTCCCTGTTCCTTTTGTCGTCTCATCAAATTTGGATGACTGTTATGTAAAAGTCCTGATTCTTTACTAGTGCATCTCATAACCACTAATTACTTGTCTGTAACTCTCACACAGTCCTCCTGCATTTTCAGTCTAAGTGAATTGAACCTTGTCAACTCTCCATCTCTCAACTTCTCCCCTCCCCTCCCCTCCCCCACCCCACCCCCCCCCATTTCTGTTCACCTTCAACAAAATATGTAACTTTTGGTCTTACTACAAAAGTTATCAACAACTTGAACAGGTGAAAACTTGAATGCATGTTCATCAGGAAAGCTTCACTATATAACTGGAGACACAATTTTTGTACCTTTCCACTACCTTTTAGATACACACCATCTCAACAAGGTATTGCCTTCAATTCAGGAGCCAAACAAAGAGTGATACGTATGGTTGATGTACAGAAGGATCCCATGGAACCTCCAAGATTCAAGTAAGTTCATTCGGTCTTTAATTTCAAAAGCCTTGCTTGCTTCTAACTGCATTAGAAAATTAAGCCAACCAGTGATTGATTTTCCTTTGTTTGAATGGTGGATTTTCATCTGTTTCTTGTAGGTATTAGATATATCACAGTAAGTTATTTTCTGCATGAATTGATGAATTTAGTAGAAATTTTAGTTTTAAACATTGCTACAAGAATCATAGCCGTGTACTTTTATCTTCTTCAGAACTAATAAGAAAATCCCTAGAGGTCCGCCATCCCCACCAGCACCAGTGATGCACTCCCCGACAAGAAAGGTTTGATCATCCATATATAGTCAAAATAAAGTCAGATACTTACCAGTTGAAAGAATGCTCTGGTGATAAAGTCGTTGTCGTATTATAATAATTATGTTAAAACTCACATTATGATTCTATGATTAGATGCTGAATGTATTAATTTTTAATCTTTCATGAATGGATTGACCATAGCTGAAGTTACTTCACTCCTCTCTTACTTGTCCCGAATTTCCTTATGCAGTTTGCCCCATCTACTGACTGGTAACATGTTAGCACTGCGCCCACAAACCTATTTGATGTGTTACATCATCATCCTCATGACCATTGGGTTGAATTCTTTTCTTTTCTCGTTGTTGCATTGTTCCATTATTGTCAGAAAAAATATTGGGAAAAGGTCTGTTTTTCTTCAAAACAAACATCAGAAGTGACAGCAGATGTACCCACTGCACTCTGCATGCAAGAATTGGGCCAGAAGTTGTTATTGTCTGTAATAACAAAGACCTATGGCCACCATCTAATTCCATCTAGTTAGGATAAACACTTTTCTGCTTTCATTAGGGGACACTGTAGCTGTAACTTGATTGAGGGGAAATGAAATATGTCATTTTAGTAATGGAATGTAACCAGCTGATTTTAAATAACAGCCCAAATACCTGTGGAAAAGTGAAGCTTGTAAGAAATGGATAATAAGCAGGGACTTAGACTTCCAAAGTTTGAGAGAGCTCACTAAAGTTTGGCTACAACGTCATCCAAACCAGTGTGATCGGGCTAACTACTTTCGGCTGTATGGTCAGCTATGTTGGCGATGTTTATCTGTGTACTAATCAATAGAGGATAACCTTTCCCCTGTTCAGCAAGTAACTAAAGATGTTATCTTCCATTAGTTATCTTATGTACACTTTTGTTTGCTACAGGTGACGGTAAAGGAACAGCAAGAATGGAAAATTCCACCGTGTATCTCAAACTGGAAAAATCAAAAGGTGAGTGAGTCAGGAGTTACAATAAATGACTAAACATAAACCTTTATGGATATGGATATATGTGTGTGTTGAGTTGTCAAAGTATCTCTGAGTGCATTATATGGCCCTTAGTATCAAGAAGATATATTTTGTTTTGTGCTTATTTAGGGGTGGGGGGGGGGGGTATGCTGATGGTGTAGATGTTAATGAGAGGTGGAGGTACAAGTTGGTGTTGTACACCTCCTTTTCAACCACACCAAACCTTTGTGATGTAGTCTACATCCCTCTGTCAAATCCTGCATCCACTGCCCTGATTGCCTTAAAGAAAATTGTGATTTAAATGTGTCAAGATATTGTTCTTTCATTGGCTTCTGAGGTTGTCAATTGGTAATAGGTTTCTAATCTTTTGGTAAGAAACTACAAGACTGGGGGGGGGATGGTAACTTCTGGTGATTACAATGACTCTATCTTCACCAAATTCTTCAAACTGTTTTAATCTTTCAGGGTTATACCATTCCACTGGATAAGAGGTTAGCTGCCGATGGACGTGGACTGCAAAGTCCTCAGATCAACGAGAACTTTGCCAAACTGGCAGAAGCTCTGTACATTGCTGACAGAAAGGTAAAGATGGGAAGAATTAAATTATTATTTAAGAAAGCCTTACAAAGTCACTGGAAGGTGAAGTCTCATCATAGGAAAATTCCAAGCGTTTAGAGTTACCTAGCTAAATACACAACTTCAATATCTGATTTGTTTGTGTTGGACTGGAAAGTACAAGGACATTGTTCATCATCGCCAAAGCAAAGGAAAACAGCCAGTCAATCTGAAAAAGTTAATAATTTATAAGTATCTGTCTTGAATACTCAGACATCGTGAAAGTTACATAACTGCTATGTAAAATCTGTGTTAGCAATTTACTCTTAGGTACTTGGTATGTGTGTATGCCTGCATGTTGGTGTTTGAATTGGTGGGGGGGGGGGGGGTCTAGGTAAGGAGCTTAGGCTATGAGGGAGGTTAGGCTATGACAACAAAACTTCATGCTGATTAAGTCATAACATCATGTCCAAAAGATAGTTTATATTAATAAGTATTTCAACACAGTTTATGCATGAATGTTCTTTATGTATTAGGTTATCAGGTTTCTCAAACACATGAAATTGATTGTTTTATGTCTGTTTATCTTCTAAGGCTCGAGAAGCTGTGGAGATGAGAGCCTCAATGGAGAGGAAAGTTGCTCAGATTGAGAAGGAGAAGCAAGAGGAAAACCTAAGAATGTTGGCAGATAAAGCCAGGAAGGACCGAGCTGGCATACAAACAGTCCGTAAGTTGAGCCACAATGTTTTTTTTTCATTTTATTTCGCCCAGGTTAGCTTCTCCCTGTAAAAAGAAATTAATTAGTATGTCATTAATATAAAATTTAGACGCATATAATAGGTATGCTCAGCAGACATTGATGATTTGCTGATTTGATGGCTATCCAAATAATTATGAAATAATTTGACATTCTTGTTTCATTTTGAATGGGAATCTTGGTCAGTTGATTTAAATGAAAGTCACAGAATAGAACAAAAATTATAAGCCCAACTGTAGGTTCTTTCTCGTCGGGATCCAGCGCAATAACTCTGGTAAGATCTTGAGCTAATGGATTGCTTAATGTACAAGACACAAGTTTGTAAGATATACTTATTTACATTGAAAATTAGGCCACGCCCTGTATTTGGTATTGGAAGCAAGCATCATACTCTGTGGTTCTGTTAGTTTATTGCTTTCTTGGTGTACCTGACCTTATGGATCCTGTGTTCACATGTGCTCATGTGATAACAGTACTGCAAGAGTCTACATGATTTGGACTTTGAATAGGGTACGAGAGAAGAAAAAGGCCCTTTGAAGAAATATTCTGTACAACATATTTGTTATTCAAATAATATTGTGATACTTTCATATCTTGGTCTCGTCTAAACAGAGGCAAATGTTGATGCCAAAGACAGAGATAAGCTTCGGGATGAAAGACACAAGGATCGACAGAGGCAGAGAAATATTAACAGGGCTGGAGCAGATAAAAGGTTTGTAACAAGATGCTTGGAAGTGAGGAATCTCTGAGGTTGCATCTAAATCCTCTCATGTTTGCCTTGCCATATCCTTGGCCCTCCATATATTTCCCTATTGAGCTTCTATATCTTCCCTGGCTGGCCCTCTACATCCCACTATTGGAATTCTTAGAGGGGGTAATGGGGTTAATAACAAATATAAATCGTAGATGAAATATCAGTAAATTTTATGATTGACAATGGCAATGACTTATTCTCAAAAACAAAACAACAATAAAAGCAACAATAAAACAAATTGAGTAAGAGATAGGAACATTAAGTGAGAAGGAGGAGGCACACCTTTTTTGGAGAAGAAATGATTTGTTTCCTGAATATTCCTGGTAGGAAAGAAACATCAGGCCCTCTTAATTTTACACATTCTCTTACACAGGCTCTTTATTGGATAATCAGTTTGCTAACAGTAGTTTATTTTTATTTTTATAAATAGTAACATACATTGCAATAGATATTTGTTGGGAAGTGGAATATGGTTTGAATTCAAATATGCATTAAAATTATTTTCGTTTGATAATATGCAATAGCATCCTACACAGGTCATTGAAATTGCAGAAAGTATGGCTTTATATATAGATATATATTAATATCTCATGGTTTCCTTTGAAGGTCAAAACTTGAGAAACAGAGGGAGAGAGACATCAGTGAGAAGATTGCTCTCGGTTTACCTAATGCTGGAGGTAAAGGAGGAGGAGATGACATGCAGTTTGACCAAAGACTATTTGGCTCCAGTAAAGTAAGTCAATCATATGATTTTGAAAAGCATTTTGTAGAGCTGTTCATCCCAATGAGGTACAGGTTTTATTTCAAGGACTACTGGGAATGGTGCCTAAGCTCTTCGAATTGAAAAATTGTTCTCATGTTTCTTGTCAGGAGTTGATGACCTCAATTGTGAAGCAACTTGTATAAAATAACAATTTAGTTGTGTACAACTTTAAAGTCTTGGACCAAGGACCTTTCAATATGTCACTTATTTGAAATGACTCTAGTTGACACTGATCAAGTTTTTTTTTATGTATGTCTATGACTCCCAAACAAAACATTAGACTACTTGCCAACTTGTGGCAATACTTTTCACTCATGTCAAGGTATGTTAGCTCCCACCGTGTGATCATTTGGACGGCAGCGTTGACAATGACATTGGACGATAAAAGGCCGAGAACGTAGCCTGTGACAGAAGAGCAAAAGTGCCACATCAATGGGAATTCAATGGAAAAACCACAATAGAAAACAGACATTTTTTAGGGGGGATTTCAAAGCCCTCTCGTATTTTAAGAAACGTCATCAAATAGTCATCAACAGTGATAGCTTTCTCTTACAGTAAACATATGTTAATCTCTGTTGTTGTCGTTGGTATCGTTGTTTGTTTTTGTTCTTTGTCAGTCACTCCTGAAGTCTTTTGATTTTTCGTGGCACATTCAAGTCAAATTGTATTGCAAGCGGGTATCATTAATGACTTCTTAATCTTTTACTAGGGTTTGGACAGCGGATACGCTGGAGGTGAAGATGAATCGTACAACGTTTACAGTGAACCCTGGAGGAAGAACCAGAACATGGCTAACACCATCTATAAACCCAGCAAGAATGCTGACAAAGATGTCTATGGAGATGACCTGGATACACTTCTTAAAGAAAAAAGGTCAGTTTATCTCGCAGTCAGTCAGATTATAGAAATGTATATTGTAGAAGTTCACTGGGAATGATGAATTTGCTGATTGGAGTAAGCATTGTGAGTGCATCATTGAGCCTACTTTATTCCAAGCTTACAGCAATTAAGTAAAGCGGTGGGATGGTAGACTATTTAGAGAGAAAAAATATTCTAAATCACACTCACAAAAAGGTCTGTGGTATGGTTTACAGGTGAAAATTGATACCCTGCTATTGAGATTTGTTAACAGTCTATATAACATAAACAGAATACTGTTATGGACAAAATATTAAATTGTCAACCATTTAACTTGTTAGCAGCTATTACAGCAGTCATTTGACTTCATTCATGTGCAGAAGTGTTACTCTCAGATATAAATGGGTAAGGGGGGGGGGTGGAAGGGGATTGAGGAAAAGCAGTTTGCTGATGCATGTTGATAATCATCTGGCTTTAAGGCTTTAAAAGATGTAAAGAAGTAAAGAGAACAAAAGTGTTTTCAGGTGATAATAGCTTTGAACTACCCATATTGGGACTTACTTTTGAAATGCCCTAATCAGGCATTCAACTTTGCTTTGATTGGTCACTATATGGTTTGAGATCGAGTCTTCTTGAACAGTCTTCTTGAATGTTTTCCAACAGGTTTGTCCCAGACAAGGAGTTTGCCGGAACAGACAGGCTTCGGCGTCGCGAAGGACCTGTCCAGTACGAGAAGGAAGAAGAAGAAGATCCTTTCAATTTGGATAACTTCTTCCGAGAAGCCAGGAAGGCAGATAAACGTCCATCGGAGGGAGTCTCATCCAAAGCTGATGATAATGATAGAAGCGGTAAGAGAAGGAAGGACAAGTAGAGGATGCTAAAGGATAACGATACGATGATGGAGACTTCCATCGGAGATGAAACTTTACTCTTCTCGCTCTTGTTACAACTTTGACGGTCGCAGAGTTGGGACAGCTCATGTTTGACTGCGAGAGAGAGAATTTAGCGAGTTTAATTCTAAGCTTGGACGACCCTGAATGGCATGGCTGTAGTGTGGACATGAGACACAACTGCCCACCTCTAGATTAAAGTTATTATAAGCTCAACTATATGTTTATTACATATATGGCTATTTGTACCACTTTATGGTATTTCATGTGCAGTCTCAACATGGTTACATTAATCAATGTCTGCGAAGACGAGAGGTTTGTACGATGGTTTTATGTTGTGTCTCGATACTTGGGGGTGATGCTTGTCGTAGTTATTTTCAAGTTTATAAATTTAATGATGTGACATAATTGGGGGATAATTGTTTTCCAGCATCGCATTGCAAAAATGCAATGCAATATGGGCAAATTGATAGACAGGTGCAAAGATATAGCAGTTTTGAGCACAGGAACCATCACATTCTATGTGAGACAAAGGTCAGAGCCTTCAAAAACTGCTTCAAAAACGGAGCCTTCAAAAACTGCTTCAAAAACTTCAGAGCCTTCAAAAACTGCTAAACTAAAAAAAAAAGAATATTCCCTGCATTATACAACATTTTTTACAGCATAGGAGTGCAAGGTAGCCATAACACTTCCCTCAAATTCTATACAAGGGTTTGCAATAATGCACATTAGATCTTATTCATTAAATATCCTTGTTTTTATCCCCTAATCCTTATTAATATTTGTAGTCAGATGTCAAGGCTTTTCATGATATATTTCAATGAATTTTGCTAATAATCAATTCTCACTTTTCTTTTTATTATTATCAGAAGTCCCTGTTTGTCTGCAATGCAATGTCTTATGAGAGGAATTTTTTTTTTTAAAGTAATATTCGTAATGTATATTACACTGACAATTTGTTTATATTTCCAATTTTTTTCCTTTTTCCAAGCCAACTTGTGTGTTGTTTATTTTCATACTGTGGCTTTTGACGGTAACCTTTTTCTCACAGCAAAACATGGTTCAATAGACCAATTAAAGGAATTTTTTATTGAAAAATGGGATTCAGTCCTTCCGTTCATATCTCTTTTTGTCTTTCTATTGCTCTAAGGCTTGCACTGTGATGAATTTTAGTTTCTGTGATAGAGTGCTTAAAATTTGAATCTAACACTGACTTACGTCAAGTAGTGACGTCAGTGCGGCACATTATTCAGAATCGATTAGATCTCACTCTAAACTTGGCCTTGAGACAATACACAGGAATGTGTACAGACTGCGTATGGCTGTGATTAAAAAAATGTCTCAAATAACAAATATCGGAACAACATATTATGTAGAAAACCTAGTTAGGGAATTCTGGAACATTTTAACTCTCCAAAAGATTGCTAACTTGCAACTTCACCGGGAAATTGTCATCTAACTTGCTATTTTACATTCAAGATGTTAACTTTCCTCGCTACGGTATAGCTTACTAATGCGTCCCTGCAGCCTCCAAAATTATGTGCCGCGATGACGTCACAGTTGCTCATCGTTCTCCACTGTTCAAAATATATTAGAATAAGTTGGCGCGAGGTTCAAAAATTGACTTCTCCTGAATCATAGATGAAAAATCCCCGAAGTAGGACTGTGTGGAGGAGCTTAGTTCTAAAGTGATGTTGAACATCATATGCTTATTATGGTCTCATGACTAGGCACTTGAAATAACTTTCTTGTTACAGCAGATTATAAGTAGGTTCAGCATATTAGCAACATGTCTCAGGAGTGAATATTCAATACTTTGCAGTAAAAGGGAAGACAAATTTAAGTAAATTCTGTTGTGTATCTTTGTTCTGATTTGTTAAACTTAACTGTTTTAAAGGAAGATATATGATCCAACATAAATGAATAAGTAGTTTCATATCTTTGTTCTCTCACATGGGAAAAAATATTCATAATGGATTGTATGATAGAAGAGTCTTGTCTCACAGAAAGATAAATTTCTGTAATGTCTCATGGAGATCAGTTTCATCATTAAAATATTTTGTATTACCTTCTTAAATCATCATTTGGAAGAAGTTGCACATTGTCAATTTTTATGCCTTGTGTAGTCACATGATGGTTCTCTTGTTATGTTTTTTTTGTTCTTTGCTTTGTTCTAAATGTAAAGCCTCTTCTAATAAATTTACATGAATAATCATAATCTTTTGTTTTTAATTTATTTTGTATTACTTTGACTGGTTTTGTATGTGGACTACCTTTGTGTTGTTTCCCATACTCCGAGACACACTCACTCTAGAAATAACATACAGTTGCTTCCTTTTATTTTTCCAATCCTCAAAATGTTGCCTGATGTCAAAATCAAACCAGTCCCGTCAGTACTCAACTGATGTGAACTTGATAGATTCTTCCTTGGGAGTTAGTCATGGAAGCAGAAGTTTTAGTTCAAATTAAATCTTTTGATTGACAAACAATGAAAAATAATTAACCAATGTAGTTCGGTAGATCGGCAATCCACGTTTAATTTTGAAGAATGAAATTTGAAATTTTCCAGATTACATTTTGCATGTAATTATACTAATATGGAAAAGAATCCTAGCGACGAGATGTTTATAAACAAATGGAACCATTCAAGGCACATACCTAACGAAGTCGACGATATGAATCAAAGCAATATAATACAGAAACACGATATAGTTATATAACTGTTTCCGTTGCCGAGAATTGACATTTTGAAATTGGTCTATTTCATTATTATTTTTCATTTTGCAATGATTCATGATAAGTTTTCTTAGCGTAACAAAGCGTGCGGCTGATATAGTTCACTAAATGTCTAACTGTACACTCCTCTTTGTCAGAGAGAGATTTGAAGAATCAGAATCGAAGGAAAGAACTCTTTTAGCATGCTTTGACAAAAGGATTACTGTTGACCTTAAAATTTGTCTTTGATACTTATCTCCGACCAGAGAGACATCCCACATTAATCGCACCCAGAAATGACGAAATTCATGTGAGGCACCATAGTTTACAAGTGAAATAAACATAACACTATTATTATTCTAATTTCTTGTTATTATTATCATTTCTGAGGGCAAGGGGGGGGGGTGGGGTGATCGAGATAGGCCTTTTTAATTGTTAATAACTCGCAAATAACAGATATTAGCCAAAGTTGACGACCAACTCATACATGGATTTTTTAGAATGCAAGGTAAAGCTGAATTCTTTAAGCAGTTTTTTTTTTGGCATGCACAGGTCGTGACATATTCGGTAGAGGCAAAGACCCTCTAGAAACTATGTTATAGAAGACCATTGTATTCGATGTGCTATACTGACGAATTCGCCAGTATAGACCTGGTTTGCACAGTTCCAGACTACGCGAGGCAACTCTTTTGTTTTCAGAACACTCAGGCATGAAAACAAATGCACATTGGGTATTGCGCAATATTTTGTTTTACAAAATATATATGATCATGTAAATACCTTACAAATTATCTGAATGATAGACACACAATATGTACTAAAAATGTGTAATGTTTCCATATACTATTATTTATAATAAAAATAACAAAAATTCTCTCCAAATAACGTTAGTCTTGCAGATTCGTACGAAGATGATTCCGAACTACCTTTTTAAGTTTAAAACCTACGTACTCTGGTGGAAAGTTATTATGGCTTCCATCGAAACGGTTCAGTGGACATGAGTCGCTGACTG
>JAIPMN010048030.1:0-10742 GCA_020650975.1 Apostichopus californicus | reverse complement strand
ATATATATATATAAATAATACATAGTAACTTCGAGACAGACAAAGAAAGGCAATTTCATAATTAAATATGTTACTAACGCCAGGCCTGAGAGCCTCGTCGCTACAAGACTTAGTGATCAACCAGCATTATATAGTGCTGCTCCCAGCTCCCTGCATGCGTCGTATACACCGTGTACGGCATAATAGACTTGGATTAAAAGACTGAAATAGCTCTCTCCCGTGGAAATCAATCTTCTTATGTCTCTCCGTCATAAGGGCAACCGCGGCAGTTTGTAGGTAATGCCAATATGTAGTATAATACACAGTGAACACACTGTACGTAACGAGCGATGAGCGACAGTGACACAGATTGCGCGCGAGAGAGAGAGATATATTTACGTATACCCTTCACTTTAAGAAGCAAATGTTTCATAGCGATTTTTATTTCCCAAGTAATTGACGAGTAGGCTTCATTTTCATATCTATTTACTTTGGAGAAGAAAAAGGAATTAATTTTTACCATAATACATATATACATAGCGTAGCTTGCTATATTATATTAGTGCGAGGAAATAACAAAAAATCCTTCAACTAGTGCATGTGATTATCTTCTTCAGTATCTTCTTCTTGTTCTTCTGTTATTATTTTCTCTATTCAGTGAAAGCGAATCCTATTCAATCTTGAACTTCGGGACTGGACTGTGAAGATATAGACGGGGAAAGAAAAAAAGAATAGTCGATCCCAAGAGGCAGGCTTGCCATGTTAAGTCCATCGGTATGCTAAGAATCTGACTGGGCTGAATATCTCACATACCCAGCGGCTAACCACTCTTCTCATTGGAAATGTGAGGTCATACTTTTATCAGTCTCATCGATATATGAGATAGTGCTTGGTTTATTTTGCAGTCTTTCGTATAAAGATAAACCTATCCGAAAAATTATGGTGGATTGGAGTTTTGATGTTTTTGTTGTTGTTGTAACATATCTCCATTGTTTGCGAAGCGATATGTAATGTTACGGCATTTCGATTTTACATACCAAACAAAATATAAAGGATATATATTACTTCAGACCGTTACGAATGACTGCAGTCACGGCGGAAAAGAGATCTCCAACCACACGTGAAGAGAAATGAATTAACTAACTTCGTAAATGAGGGGAGTCATAAATTATAGGAAGCGTCAGTTCTGTACATACACGTATATACATAGATACACACGTACGTAGGCTGGATACGTACGTATAGGAGGCTATAAGCGGAGATCGGAGTAGACGTTGTATACACTGCGCCCATATCAACAGGAATCTTTTACATTATCAGGGTGCGTGTATACGCGTGACAGCGCCAACGAGGACCTGATAACTCTTCGCGCTTATATTTGCAACGATATTTTACGTTTGTAAATATGACGCGCTGAATACCTGGATCATTATTGTGCGACTTTCTTTTTGGTTTTGAAAAGTGTTTTTATTTCGCGCGCGATCTATTCCATCTTAACCTGTTTTTGTCTGTCACGCGGTCAGTACCTGGATATTTCGACGACGAGCTATACTGTCTCACCAAGTAGGCTACAGCTAGCTACGTACGTGTTCCATACATAATATTGAGATCCAATCTTTAGGACTACTTAATGGGATCGCATTAATACCAGTAACAGATCGACACACTACATAAAGCTATACTGTGTTCCCCAAGTTGGACGTAATTACGAGAAAGGATGGGCACTTTGTTTTAAAGGTTGTTGTGAATCAAATTGTTTTTTCAAAGAATTAAAACGAAAAACGTTTCCCATGGATTGCGTGAATTGATAAATCAATGGAGTAATATGGCATCTAAAGGACCCGAATCAGTTACGCTAGAAGTTGGAGAAAATGACGCCTCTCGGAGCTCTTCCGATGGAGCCCGTAGAGACTCTGTCGCGTATGGGAAGACTTTCGAACATTTTCTAAACCCGAACTCATCTCGCATGAGATCATGGGAATCTTTTGTAATCCTTACCATCATTGTTGGTGTTCCTCTTGAGTTTTTTCAAGCTGCTTTCACTACGAAGTGGGTACCTATATGGGTCTTAGTTTATCTCTTCGATTTGATATTTCTTGGGGATATAATCTTAAGATTCTACTTGGGATATATGAAGGATGGCATCCTCATCACAGATAAAGCTAAAATAAGAAGCCATTACCTTCGGAGGAAGTTTCCTATTGACGTTTTCACTATAATACCAATTGATTTGGTTGTTCTATTCTGGTTAGGGACGCCTGGAATATTGCAGATTCTTGCTTTCTGTCGGTTACTTCCGAAAGTTGTCAGACTGCACCGGATTCCACCGTTCTTTGGTAAGTTGGTTGTTGACATTCACCAAATATTATAACCTATTGCATAATATCTCGATATATTTCGTCTATAATAGTACCACGAGGCTGAGAATTTCGCATGGCGCGTAGGCATAGTGCTATATAGGTGCAAGCTCGGGTACACAATATAAGGTAGGCCTAGGCTAGGTCCATAAGAAGAGGGCCTGAATGAACGTTAGGCTACAGTTGGAATAGGCTAGGCTAAACCTGTAGTTTTTTCTGTTGTTAACTGGGTAGCTATAGCTACTCACATAATCGTCTGATTTGCATATCGATTCTTTTATTTTATTTGGCTATGATAATAAAATAAGTCTAGGCTAGGCCTAGATGTATCGAAGGCCGGATACGAATCGTATGGTAGGCCAAGGCCTAGGCTAATGGGTAGCACAAACTAAGACCTATAGTGCCTATTCTTGCCCCTCGATCTATCATATTACATGGGGAAATTAATTGTGCATAGGTTAACTTAGCAACGAAAAACCTGTTGTCATTGTGCTAAGCTAGCCTGGTATCACATTCTGCGTGTATTTGTGTGTTTTCCAGTGTGCGCACTCGCGTCCGATTGTCGGTATTATAAACTTTTACAAAATCCGAATACGGATTAGACGGGGGCGCGTAATCCTATTTGATCTAGGCTAGGCTAGTATAGCCTAATGATATTTGAAACACCCATCTGGGACAAATTTGTATTAACTATATCATTAATTAACTTCATGTTGTTTCAAAGCACTTGTACTGACAGTATGAGCAGTATAAAAACCTTTTGCTAACAGGTGAAGGTTTGAACCTGTACATACTGTCAGTACGAGTGCTTCAAAGCATGATATTAAAGAACAGCATAGAGTCATGTAAGCATTGGAAAAATTGTCCCAACGTGTCTGTTGTAATGAAAATGAATAAGACTATACGCCTGGAACCAAAGCCGTGATATAAGCCATAACACGGCGCACCCCATCTGCACCACAGCAATGGACTTCTACAGCACCCCATGCAATACGGTATACCTAGACGGATTTGCACCCCCAAGCATGCTTCTGGGACCCCATTGGGTTCCCTGTTTGGGACATTGTTTAAAAGGAAAAACAGTCGATGTTTAACTTAAAGGTTGGTCTTGTATGTGAGCTATGTATGAAGTTAAATAATTTAGTTCCCATGATATATCCACTAGGTATATACAAAGAAAGCCATGGCCTATCAGGGCTCCGCTTCAACCGGAAAGCCATGGCCTATCAGGGTTCCGCTTCAACCGGATAGAATGAGAACCTAAAGTATCGCACGCTTGAGCAGGGAGAGGAGGGGGGTGCGTGGAAGGGCAGGGCAGGGGGTTATATTGCTCATGCCCCGAGGCCGTCGGGGAAATGTGTAATAAGCAATATTACGATTCTCATTTCATTTTCTTATATACCTAACTAAAAAGAAAATAAAGGCTTCGAAAAGGGGGACATACCTTTTCCTGGGGACCAGGCCTGAGCTTGACGCCATTCGATACAGGCTATACACCTGGGAGACAATGATATGTCTACATAGACCGTTGAGCCTATTTCGAAATCGGTCATTACGTCATGACAGACGGGCTTCATCTTTATCTGGGGATTTTTTAGGGGGGAGGGGGTCGGGTGTCGTTGGGGTGCAACATATTATAAGTGAAAATCCTATACAAACGTAGGCTACATTGTTTACCCCCAAATGTGACTTCTTCATTAAGTTTGAAAGGTCGCCTTTCTTTCATTTATTTAAGCAGAACATTCCTTTAAAGACAATAAATGTGGTTTGTAAGTGATTCAACATACCCTATATATCAGGAGAGGGGACAGGATGTTATAACTAAGGGGTGATACCCTAGCAAACCACGATGACGCCGACTCCCATGTCGGGGAGAGGGGGCGGGGGGGGGGGTAAGTTTGCCAGTCAAAATTGGTTACATTCAAGCAACCGTATCTCGAATTAGCGAACTAACAGCTTGGACATTTTTTTAGAGGATGATGCACAGTATATTATGTTTGATACCTTGTAGACTTGCTATCATCGCTGCAGGTTGTAGTTCTATATCACCTTTTAATGTTTGACAAAGCCCCTGTAAGCATCCGAGGGTCATCTGTCAAAACGTCTGGACTGCTTAGTCTAACACATAAACTCGATAGTAAAACCAAAAGACTATTTATAACCGGAAAATAACACTGTTACAATATGTTACAAGGACAAATGGTGTTGAGGTGACATCAAAAGGATGATGAATGGATGACCTGCTCTCTCTTAAAAGATCGATATATCCAATACAATGTATATATATCTCCTTACGACGTCGGAGAAGTATTAGAATCCCGGCGAAGTGCAAATCGTGAAATTTGAAACTTTCAGTTCATTATAACAGACAGAAAGGTTTGAGGTATTATATTATAGTTAGGTGTGACCTCACTCACAGCATGGAGTTGTAAGGTACTCACATGCAGTGACTTAGCCAGGGAGGTGGTATCACTTTTGGCCTACTCCACCGACAACCGTTTGCCATTTTTTTTTTGCAGCTATCCTTCCCAAAGACTATTTAGAATACTAGGTCTACTTTATCATTTTCTTATACGATAGATGGTTACATCAGAAGTCTTGACCTTTGGGCCCAATCATTAAAAAAAAAAAAAAATAATAATAATAGTAACGCATCCGTTCACGTAGGGCCTGAAAAAAAATGTTGCTATTTCTTCAGTTTCCTTCTTTTTATAACGGATAACGCAAAAACATAAAACAATAATAATAAAAGTACATGTTATAAGAATGTGTAGTGCGTATTAAATAATACTAAGTTATAGTTAGCATGTTAGTCAAGCAGTTAGTCAGTGAGAGTACCTCAGTCAGTGAGTACCTCAGTCAAGCAGTTAGTCAATGAGAGTACCTCAGTCAGTGAGTACCTCAGTCATTGAGAGTACATCAGTCAGTGAGTACCTCAGTCAGTGAGTACCTCAGTCAGTGAGTACCTCAGTCAGTGACAGTACCTCAGTCAGTGAGTACCACAGTCAGTGAATACCTCAGTCAAGCAGTTAGTCAATGAGACTACCTCAGTCAGTGAGTACCTCAGTCATTGAGAGTACCTCAGTCATTGAGTACCTCAGTCATTGAGTACCTCAGTCAGTGAGTATCTCAGTCAAGCAGTTAGTCAGTGAGAGTACCTCAGTCATTGAGAGTACCTCAATCAGTGATTACCTCAGTCAGTGAGAGTGCATCAGTCAGTGAGAGTACCTCAGTCAGTGAGACTACCTCAGTCAGTGAGAGTACCTCAGTCAGTGAGTACCTCAGTCAGTGAGTACCTCAGTCAGTGAGTACCTCAATCAGTGAGTACCTCAGTCAAGCAGTTAGTCAGTGAGTACCTCAGTCAGTGAGAGTACCACAGTCAGTGAGTACCTCAGTCAGTCAGTCAGTCAGTGAGAGTACCTCAGTCAGTGAGTACCTCAGTCAGTGAGAGTTCCTCAGACAGTGAGTACCTCAGTCAACCATTTAGTCTTCTAGCTGGTCAATCAGCCAGCAAATCAGTTATGAGTGAAATAGAGGGAATGGAAGGGAAGAGGCAAATTTTGAGGATTAGAAAAGAGGCAGTTATTCGTTCTCTTTCTGGATGGGATTGAAGGGGGCCGAGGACCCCACCTTTCATCGTCCGACGGAGAGAAATGGTTTATATATGGTTCATAATATCAGTCAGTGAAAGGTGGAGGAGGGGGAGGGGGATTTGAGATCCCCCACATACTGTGCACATCATTGAGCAATGACGGTGGTAAATTTGCTACGAATGGCTCTTTGAAGGTGATCCGAAGAATGGAGAAGGAGGTTATACTCTGTTTAGTTTGAGAAGTAGTAGGAGTAGAAACTGTAATATATTTCACTATAGGCTAACAGTGAGAAATGACCGTTAGAATGAAAAGATGGGATTTCATCAATGAAAGTGACTGGTCTTTATAGTCTAATACAAAGATACTAGATCGGTTCCTCAGATGCAAGACTAACTTCAACGGGAAGACAGGAAGACTGTTATGGCCTCAAAATGACATGTTAAACAATGTTATACAGATTTGGTCAAGAAAAAAAATGGCGTTGATTGTCATCCCATGCATGCAGGGCGATCTGTTGTTTACATGAAGTGAAAAATATCGCCGGGAATTGGTTGATTTCTTAGAATATGTAAATCAAAGGATTGATATTAGCATTAAGGCCAGTGGCGTAGGAAGGTACTTTTGAGTGGGGAGGGGGCTGAAGACTGATGGCCGGCCTGGGGGAGGGGTCTTGATTTTTTTTGCATTTCCAGGTGGCCTCAGATGCAATTTGGTGCAATATAGCACACTTCAACACCCACTCCATTTTGTAAATAATTTTGCATTTTCACCTGGCCTTAGATGCAATTTGGTGCTCCAAATGAGATTTTTTTCTCATTTGGAAATGAAAAAGGGGTTTTCTGACTTGCGGAGCGGGGGGGGGGGGCGGAATGATACTTCCGCCCCACCATATTTTTCACTGGGGGGGGGGGGCTGGCGCCCCCAGACCCTCGGTTCCTACGCCCTTGATTAAGGCCAATACTGAGGCGCCGACCTCATCAGAAACGCAGTATTAAAGAGATCATAGCAGGGGTGTAGCATGTTTTAATGGTGAATATCCTGAACACCGAAATAGCTATAATAGAGACATTACTCCCTGCAGCTATAGCAGGCTAACCTTTGTTTTCTTGGAATAAAACTAAAATTCAACCTAAAAGTTATTCTTTAAACCTAATCTCGTTGTCACCGTTCCAACTTCTCTTTGCCATGCAAGTTCCCACTAATCCAAGTTTTTGTTTCCTTGGGCGAATGCTTGATATTATTGGTAACTAAACCCATATAATAATTCTCCAGTCTCTTCTTGTACCTAACTACTATGTGGATTGTCCTAAACTGAAAATATATTTGTCATTATATGACTGAATTTTCTTCTTCCCCGCCCCCCTCCTCCTCCCCCCCCCCCAAGAAACGTACGCTACATATATGTACATACAATGATGTTAAGGGGAACTAACTAATAACTTATAATACTAGTAAAATAATAACGAATAAACTTAACTGAGATCACGTTAAATGAGATTTTCTGGCGGGCTAACCGTCAGTCATACAAAATAACAGTATATGAAAGGTCGCGAGTATAGGCTATGTTATAGTTAAACGTGTTTATGCCTTAAAAACCATGACAGCGTCTGTGAATCACTGATGCATAAATACTATACCAGCAAATATGCCATAACTCGACTGAGTATATAGTTCAAATCAGTAAGGTCTGTTGACGAATCGCTTGCATTATGATTTGTGTACACTAACTATTCGATAAGCTCTGCGTACATAGAATAGGCCTATAATATTGCCTGTACATATTGGTTTGAATAAGAACTGGTATTTGATTTGCATCCTTTGTGATTAAACAGAAATTAAACAGAACATTAATAACGATACAATTCGTTATTGGGCTAATTAAATATTAGGATTAGTTGGCTGTCCTTCTTTTCTTACAATTGTTTTTTTTTTGGCAAACAGCAGGTTGGGTTTTCAGCCATTACATTTGTTTTATCATAACATAAAACATTGCAATGTAATTGTAGCTTGTCGGTTTAAAGAAGTCTAAATTAACAGTAAATTGAATATGAATTGGCAATATGTCAAAATGCTTCAAAATTTTCAACTAATATATTTTTCAAAATGTTACCATGGCTCCTATACCAACACAAAGGAATGTATTAAGATAATAAAACTAAAATTTTGAGGTAACAAGTTGAATATAGTCAGTCTAACTATGTGGAAGAAAACTCTTAAAACCACGATACCATCATAAAGAAAGTATATTATATTCAGAACCGTTGCGGTATGGCTGTTTTTCATCATCATATTAACTCTACCACATACCGGTATATGTTACTTATGATGATTTGGTCTGTTTTCCGCATTCATTTATTGCATAAAAACTTAACTATTTTAGATTGTGAAAGATTAAACCAGGGACGAGGTGTCCTCGTTTGATAAAGTTTAATTATATTTAGATTAATATCCGATATACCTTTGGCAAAACTTGCTACGAAGTAAACACCATGACAAAATTATGCTCTCAGGCTGTACAAAATTCTAAAGTCTGTAATGAAAGGGGGAAACGTTAAGTCTAAGCTGTAAGTTCGATATTATTAGCATGATAATCAGAGGAAAAAATGTGAAGTGGTTTTCTTCTTAAGAGATATGTCTCATTCTATTCCCCCAAGGGAATATCCAGGCATGATTGAAAGCATCTCAAATGATGATTGGTTTCTTCAAATGTTGTCGACCAATCAGCAACAGATACGATAAATTAAATTGGACTTGTCATGTATAGCTTTCATTACAAGATATATGGACCGTATACGTAATAGTTACAAGCAAAGAAACCGGTTTCCATGGCTTCCATATTTCCAATATATTACTATGTTAATAATAAAAATAATAATAATAGTAGTAATGAAAGGTAATAAATAGAAGTGTCCATCAAAATGTCATGATTGAACTTGTCAAAAGTCGTTTGCTTGTCATGGTTGCCGCCATCTGAAACCAGAACAAAAATGAAACACTAGCGCCTATATCTTCCAAAGTATAATAACTGCTTTAACTATGTTTGATGAGGTCATGATTAGCATCTAAGGCATCATGTTTGATGCTTAGAAGTCTCCGTGACACAGGTAGACATGCATGAGTGAAAACATTTCTTTAGAACCATTCACCAATTTTGGTTAACATACACTCTTATTATATTAAAGTGGAGAATGGTACTGACTTTAACTATATGGACTTTGTATGTATGCATGTATTTTAGATCCTCCTGCAAGCAGGAACTCGCGAAGAAGCCTCATTGGCTTATCAAAGCCGCGAGCTGACCGAAGTCAGTCTCATAGATCCATATTTAACGTCCATGATTATGAATTGTCAATTGTTAACAACTCTATAACTGGACGACATACATTAATCTTGGAGTGACTCGAACTCGGCTTTCGACTCGACTCGACTCGAACTCGACTTTCTAAACAAAATGCGTATTTATGTGATTCCCTCTGCTATGGATATAACAATGCGTATACCAGTTACGACAGGGTTTAATTACGAGATGAAAAACAATAGGCCTGTCTAACTTTCTGCCTTGTGTGGATGTTATTAGAAATTGGACTGTCACTTTTTGCGCAATTATTAATACTATCCATCCATTAAACTATGCCGAATGAAAACTGTCTCTCGCAAAGTTCGCAATTATTTAGCAGGACTGACAATTTCTTTTTTATTGTTTTTTTTTTTATCACATTTTTATCTTATTGAAGCAAACATATGCAATCTCCTTTTTTTATGACATGCTAAAATCTTTTGTGATAATATATAGATGTTTCAGTAAAGAATAAAAATCAATTAGAAATTTTTATTATATAATTACTATAGTTTTTTTTTACATTCATATTTATAAGTATTAGTTTCCCTGTCTTACCAGTTATGCCCTTGGTTTATGCCTTGGTGCCCCAATCTCCACCTCAATAATCTTGGCGACCCTCCAGTGGGTGACGTCACGGCCAAGGGAAATGGTGTCCCCTTCCCCTTAATTTGAAATTTTTCTCGTTATAATTAATGGTGTTTAGCTGCAAAATGTTGCTGTTATTATTTCGCAACTCCTGAAGTAATTGATATTCAACATTTTTTCCTCCTTTTAGCCCAGGAATGATCGACAAATTCTATTATTTATTTTTTCTCCACATTTTTGGCGACCCTCCAATTGCTTTAAGGGGCGATCCCTAAGAAAAGGTTGTGCCCACACTTTAAATTCTTTGATTAATACTGTTTGGAGAACATGCAATAATTATCCACCAGGGTTAACATAATATACAATAACTATCCATCAGGGATAACATAACACACAATCAGATTTTGTGAATAAAATATATTTCATGTATTAAGATAAATGGAATATAGTCTAAACTCGTTCGAAAAGTATACCTTCGACAATCGTCAATGGTGGTACAGTATGAGGCATTTGATATTTTATATTAAAGGTTTTGTGGCTATATTATTGGTAACTCGTCAAACTTTCTGAATTTCCATTTTTTGGTTTGGAAACAAACTCGAGTCGTCTACGAATCATTTCTGACATAATAATAATGATTTGTTAAAAATTATTTTAATTTTTCCACACCACATGAGTCAATGTTTTTTTTCCATCAGCGTTAGAGAATGTATAATACTGAAGTCTTGACCAACAATATGGGTCTCTGTTGTGCTATATAGTGTTGTCCTATACATAGACAGCTAATAAACACTATGTAACCTACCAGCAATTAAAAATCATTGTCGCACGCATTTCAGCTTTAGTATAGTGCTCAAAAGAGCAGTGTGTTAAATATGACATATATAT
>JAIPMN010048023.1:0-20223 GCA_020650975.1 Apostichopus californicus | reverse complement strand
ATAGGTGGTATACTGGACATTACAGCTAGTAGTCAATTAGCCAATAGAAACAACAATAGGTGGTATACTGGACATTACAGCTAATAGTCAATTACCCAATAGAAACAACAATAGGTGGTATACTGGACATTACAGCTAATAGTCAATTACCCAATAGAAACAACAATAGGTGGTATACTGGACATTACAGCTAATAGTCAATTTGGCAATTTAAACAACAATAGGTGGTATACTGGACATTACAGCTAGTAGTCAATTAGCCAATAGAAACAACAATAGGTGGTATACTGGACATTACAGCTAATAGTCAATTACCCAATAGAAACAACCGATAGATTTTGAGGAAATATTTTGAAGAACATTATCCTACAATGATACTCTATACCTTCTATGTATTAGTTAATTATATTCAACTTGTAAATTTGAATAACATCTTTGAATAATATCAGTGTTCAGATCTTTTCTAAGACACAGAGCAGGGACTCATTACATGTCCTCAGACTCACCTGGAACTAATAAACTGGAATATCCATTGCTATGGCCAATTCCTAAGACGTCTTCATATGGACAAAAGTCAAGATCTGAAATGGGATTCTTTAGTCTATGAACCATGTACGGTTTATCCTGGGCAATGGTGCAACTATCTTTAAAGATCTGCAAAATTAATAGAAATATAACCTGGTTATGGAAGCTTTCAAAATAAAAAAACTTCTTACAATTTAACTTTTCCATGCTACAATATACTTTTTTTCACAATTCCACATAAACACCTGTGTTGTAGTTCCTGGTTTTGGTAGTCATACATACAAGTATTTGTAATTATAAGATGCATTATTTATACGATATTATACAACACCTCATTTTATTCCGGCCATTTGATTGGTCAATTGCTCGTCGATTGCATGCAAAATCCGCTCTATTGCACGCTATGAAATAGAACCAAGCGTTATACTTTTTTGATTGCACTTTTTTCAATGGTAAGAGAGCAGAGAAACCTGTCTGTTCAAAACAATCAGTTGCATGAGTGCATTTTACATCCAATTATATCCAAATTTGAAGCTGTTGTATAAAACATATAATGAATGGTTTCCATTCGTGCAATAGTGCAAATATTTCATTCGTTGAAAGATGTAATTTGTTCCATTCAACTCGGCTGTGCCTCGTTGAATGGAACATTCCATCTTTCAACTCATGAAATATTTGCACTACTGCACTCATAACCATTCATTATTTGTATACTAGCATACATCAAACTGATCAGACCTTATTGACAAGCTAGTGTTGATTCCCTAGCTAACATATTGGTTCTTACAAATGCTGCATTTGACTTATGTTTACTTTTGCTTATAACTTTACATATGGTGAAAGTCTACTCACTGAGGGTCAACAGCACAACTGGTAGATTGATAAGCTTTGAAGGACATATAAAAGAAAAGTCAATGGGATAACAGGAAATCCAAATGTGTTTACCTCGACAATATTATTAGACGCTCCTGCAAGAAGCCCTCTTTGGCTGAATCGAAGTTCATTGGCTCCGTGAGCCACTCTATAGGACTGTAGAGGTTTATACGTCCTGAGATCATATATCTTGATGGTTCTATCAATCCCAGATGTAGCCATGTATCTGTCAAATAATGAAAGAATGCAACATTTACACAAATTGTACTGCCAGCAGTAACAATGTGTTTTACATTAAGACAGTATGCTTAAAATGTTAAGTGGTTATGCACTCATGGCTAACATAAATCCAAATTTCCCCACACATCCTCTTTTTGTTATCTGATGTGAGCATCCGGGTGGATTTTTTTTTCAAAATTAAAAAAATAATATCACATTTTTATGTAATTGGAACAAAGTTGTAATAAATACAGTGGAGAATGTTTCCAAAGTTCTTTGACCATTATTTGCTTCTCCAATTTGAGCAAAAAAAAAGGCAAATTGTCAATTTTTGTATTAACAGTCCTTCCTTTAACCAGTTCTGATTTTACAAGGTATATTACAATTGGTTTAGTTGGACTTTGGCCACCACAATTGACTTCCAATCTGCTAAAAGTTTAATGTCTTTTATAAATTCTTATCAATTACACAATAATTAATTATCTGCAGCTATTAATTCTTACCGTCCTTTAGGGTCAACAGCCACAGACCGGACAGCAGACTTATGACACATCATCTTCACCACAGGCTCATGTTGGTTTGGTGTCCACATTGTCACTCTTCCTGTTACAAAAAAATTAGCATATTTTGAATATTCAGTGGAAGTAAATGTATATAGTTATTGCACTTCAGTGAATGAGTGTAGTAACAAATATTAACATATACTGCTTATTCATTACTGATATTACTTATTTGCACATTCAAGGATTGGTGGAAGGAAAGGAAATGTATAATCAATAGATGTTGGAAAAATATATTCACAAATATCGTGGAAAATTGTTGAAAAGTAAACATGCACTTAAACTTAAGCTTTCTGGGTTCAGAATCCTCTTTATCATATATTCTAATTGAAATGATGCATATTCAATTAATATTAATGATAATATATCAATGATAATGATAAAATTCTTTTGTAATGTTAAACTCACCATCAGTATGACCAAGGTGTATAACAGCATTCTGTGGATTCTGTGCCATAACATCCAACCTACCCTGTTTGGTCTTTATTTCAGATACCATTTTACCCATAGATACATCTAAATATTGAAGGGCTCCATAATTAGTCTAAAAACAATCATAATAAAAACAAAATTAATCTTGGTTCCTAGAATAATATATAACAAACAACAGGGTGTCATCAGTACTTATAATAATTAATTATCAAAAGTTAATCTTTTCATCATTTATTCTTTGTTTTAAATAATCCTACCACTACCTGGACTATGCTACTGATACACCAAAGGTATCCAGTCATCTGAAGCATTCATCATACTTGTAAAATAAAATGGTTGTCACGGACCACAGAATGGAATTCTTAAGAAAGTCTTAACAGGAGACGTGTGATAAAAGAAATTTTCAGTGCTAGGATGTTAGGCTACAAGGCCTTCATATAAAGTTTAAAAAACAGCGTTTTCGTAACATTTTTATGTCCATGATAAGTAAAAAGTTATGTTTCCGATTGACATAAACTGTATAAAACTGATGGAGTACGCCTTGATGTAATTATGGATCTGTTTGCAGGTGACAGAGAAGGACTTACAGCCGCAGCCAATAGGAAATGATACGGTAAAAAGGACATTCGTAGAACACCACTCATTGACTTGATACAGTGGAGTTCTGTTCCAGTATTGTCATACATGTACAACCATTTCTTCTGTGCTACAGCCATCATCGTCTCTACGTGTAACCATCTGGTGGAGAAAAATCAGAAAAACTTATTACCAAATATGGAATTAATTGTCCCTGAAATACTGTTGTCTTGTTTTCGTTCCATGCTTTAGCTATGGAAATCACAAACCACACAAAACAACTTACCTAACTGAATTATTTAATAATAAATTATATTAATTAAAGTGATTTGAAAGACTTAAAAAAATTCAATCTTGTAATATCACTTAATGATTCTAACCGTGTAATTAATATTTATCTGTCAATTTACAGAATGTGAAACAAATTGATCTTTAGGAAATTATGAAGATGCAAGTATTAAAACATTAGCCTATTCAAAGAAAGTACAATTCAGAAGAGGAATTTCTGGGATGATAAAAAAAGTCATATTAGGTCACAAATATCAAAATAGTGGAAAAAAGTGAAGTCATAACAATAATCATGGAAGAAACTCAAATAATATGAACTTTCTTGCCAACTTGTGTCATCACGCTTTAAATTTGACCTTTGAACTAAACTCACTGGACGTCTGTTATCGTCTCCATCACATTGATCTCAAACAAGAGTTGTTTGCTGACCCAGTCAAAAGCTGTCAGGTGACCCATTTTTCCTGCTAAGGCTAGAAATCTGCCGTTACGAGTATAATCCATTCGATATGGCCCAAACTGATTGAGAGTTAATTCAAATCGCTGCAAAAGTTTAAAGAAAACGGAAAGATTAACATCAAAATATTGAAATTTATAAGATTAAAACTTATCTTGATATGTGAGCAGTTGACTTGAAATCTTCAAATTAAGTTTTAAACCTTATAACATGAACATTAGCCTTTAAGTTACTCTAAACAAAAGGATTCTAACGTTACCTTTGCAGCACTTCCAATATCAACAGACTCTGTGATTTCTGATTGTCTGACATCATAAGTGTCTGCACCTTCACCAACCTCCAGAAATCTGCAACAAAAAATAAATGAATAAACATGATATAAAAGGATAGTCACAACATTTTAGTCAGCAACAAACAACTTTTGTTTTGTCATCACAGGTATATAGAACTTTATCAAAACATGATCAAACTTTATTCACTATTACCAAGAAACTATCAAAGTATTTTTGAACCATGCACACCCAGTTATTTACTCTTCCACTTCTTACAACAACTAAGCACAATATCTTGTAGATATTAATCAAGCAGCTTTTTAGTTAATTTTGAAAGTCTTCAAAGCTAGTCTATGCTTAATCTATGCTAAATTTCTTAACAAATACAGTTCATTAGCTTGTCTTGCATCATTTCATATGAGGCAAAAAGGGAAACATTTGAACATTCCCAATTGACATGTTACTAATTCTATGTAAAACACTATTTGTTTTTTTCTTTTCTGTTACAATAATTGTTACGATATGTTGAGATTCAAATAGAATTATTACTTAGTGGCTCCTTAACCTTAAATTAGGGAAGACATTTAGGAGTGTGTCTTAGTTTGATCCATGGCAATCTTATTTTGAAGATTCAATAAATTTTGGTAAAATTTTTGTTCAAGCACCCAAGTGCTGCTTAAAATACTGATGGGAATCCTTAAGACTTACCCTGCATCTTCTGGTAGAAGAAGTTCAGCCCTCGCTGCTTGTTTGGCTGCTAATTCATATCTTTGCTCTGATCTTTTAAGGTTGAACCTATGTTGAGCAGTTCGCCCTTCCAAGTTCTGTAAGAAAACAGATAAAAATAAACTTCCTTCTCTGTGGGTGACTCTGGATGAAGTTTTGTATATTAGATAAATACTGTTAATCTACTGAAGAATAAAACGTTAATTATCCTAGAATTATTTTATCATTAGATATCACAGTGATCCAAAGAGCCACAACTCCCATGAACTGAATTCTAAGTAAATTTGACAACTTAATAGAAATAATAGAAAACATTATGGTACTGACCAGTCACAAATAACTATTACATGTGTGCGGGTGTGTGAGGTAAGGAGGGGGAGGATAGGGAAGGGGTGCAGAGCAAAGTCTTCCATCTTTGGACAAGTGTTATCCATCTCAGCAAAAATGTCCCCAAAAAACAATGTTACATTTTTAAAGTAATCAAAGTTGAATGAAACTCACTCTGCCCATTCTTTCTCCTCTGGAGTACTTTTTCATCTTTTGAGGAGAAACCTTCGCCGGCCCCTCAAATGGATCCTTTGAACGTTTTCTTCTGTCATCTCTGGAATCATCTGTTTCTGCATTTTTTTCTGCAACTTGATTCAGTTTTTTTATTTCACCATTTTCTTCAGACTTTTGGATGCTGGTTGATTCGTCCTTTTCACTATTTTCTTGAAAGTATCTTACAGATTTCTTTTTTTGTACCTGAAGAAAAAATGACTAAAAGCTCCAGCCCTCATATCTATTTACAGATCAATACACTGTTTACAGTCAATTTACTTAGTTAATATAAAACATTGTACATTTTGATCTATCATCTAGGAAAGGATGGATATAATTGGAGATTCCTATGTATAGCACTACTTCATATGAAAAGTGACATCTCTCCCACCCTCGCAACAATAAAAAAAATTCCTACATGAATTTTAAATGCAAATCATGTTTTCATGACTAAAACTTGACAGTTACTTTGTTACTGTATAGTAATTATAGTTGACCATTTTTCATGATACTATGTACAGTCCATGTTTGTTTCTTTACGCAAAGGCAACGTGCCCAGCAGGGGTAATAATAACTGACAGAGAAGGGGAAAAGTTGCAATGCAAACTTTTTTGCCAGACTTGAAGGAAAAAATGTTTTTACCGAGTTGATTAATTTGAGGATGTATCATCCCTGGGATGCAAGTTCAACAGTCCTTAGCTAACAACAATACAGTACCAAATGAAAATAACTACAAGTTAATGTTCATTTTGTTAAATCGTGTTGCCGCAGCTGAACTATGTAAAGGCTTAGCTTTATATTATACCATATAGTTTAGCCAGATATTACATATCTGCATAGCCAATGGCCGAGGCTTACCTTCACGAATAACAGCTGCTATGGTTCTCAAGAAAGAACTAACCTATGCCTAAGCCTACATTACGCTTCATAGGTAAGTGGGTAGCCGACTTTTTACTTTAGTTATTCGCACCGATGTTGTCCATGGGAATATGGCGCCTAAGCCTAGGTCTGTGCATAACTTATACTGGCCTAGTATAACTTAGTACTTAGCCTAATCATGTAGTGTAGTAGGCCTAGCCTAGGCCTACAGTAACTTAGGTCCAACTTGTCCAAGACTCCCAACGTTCGATGCCTCAAGTTCTTCTTACTATTACTGTTAGCCTTGCTTAGTTGGGTGAAATTGAACTGTGCCCTCATAACGATGAGTTGCAACAGGTAACTAATTTAACATATAAATTTAGTTAAATATTAGTATTTATATTATTTACAAACCTTTCTTTGAGACTGCTTTTGATCATGCATGGTGTTCGAGGCGGCCATGTTTTCCAAACAGCGCATGGATTACGCAATACTGAAGAAAATCCATGGATGCTTTCAAAGGCCACCAAAATACTTACACAAAGAATATAACATGTATGGAACTGTATAACTGCCATCAAGTATGTAACAATTCACGTAACTGGGTTCTTACTTCTAACAGATGGTGCATTGTTTGGTTCATTTGCAGGCGGTAGGTGAATTCATCACTTTCACTGATTAAGACCTGTAACTAGTTGGTTGTTAGGTCTGTAGATTGTCCTAGCTGAGAGCTGTAGTAAAGTTGGTAAATAAGTGACTCAACTGCAGAATTAAATGGTTCTCCACAAAAACAGTCAAGACCTCTTGGGGGGGGGGGAGGGAGGGGGAAGAAGTTTGGGAGAATATTATGGGCAGGCAGAAATTTTGAAATTAAGTGGGGTTCATTGTCACCATCAGCCTCAAATATGACCTGCAAGACCTCTGGGAATTCAATGATAAGGATCACCCTCAAAATATGCTGGAGAGTCAAACAATGGTTTCTAATAATTCAAAGAGCATTGCACTGCCACCCACAAAGTATTTTGTTCACACTGAGCCATATAATTGTTTATCTTTCTCTTATTAATTATAAATCACCAGGGAAATAGTTTTGCACTGCAGAAAGAACACAACATAACACAATTTCATATCTTCAGAAGAAGATGCTTCATTTTATTCTTTCATAATTCATAGTTGTATTAAATGTTTATTGATGTTACATGTTTTCTATTATTATTATAAACATATTTAAGGTTGTCCTTATCTCAGTTTCAAAAATAAAACTTTCAACGTTTACAAATATTTACTCCTTTTCTTGAAACTATACATGTTGTGATGTTAGTACTCAATTTAAATAAGCCTATAATTCTTCTGAAACAGACAAAGAGCTTAGCATGATTACTTTATTCCTATTAATATCTTTCTCCAACAAGTTGTTAAACTAATTATAAAGTCATTAGTGATATCGTCCATCCTTCTTCCACTAGATCTGATACTTGTCATAGTTGCTGTTGTTGCTTATGTGTCTTCAGGCAATTCATTGAACAGAAATTAAAGTCGGAATAATGGAACGGAACTTTTCCATCTAAGCTGGTTGCGCAGGAAAAGCAACGACTGTAGGAGAAACAAAAGAAATCAAATCCGGTTAAATGAATAATCACATTTCTATCATTTGAAAAGTCAGATGTAAAACTATCTGTTACACAAGGTAAGTGTATGATGTGATGCTTCACAAGGCACAATATCAAGGCTCAATGAAATGTTGCAGTTTTTCTGATACACTTGATAATTGTTATGAATGAAATATTAATATATTTGCTATGAATTAACATCACAATTTGTGGCCATGAATATATAATTTGAATTAAAAATATTTTGAAAATGGCACTTATGGGCTTTCATGAGAAAGTATGACAACCCAATGTAGCATTTTACAGGAAGTGAAATTATTCTCAGTCCTCTGGTGGGGAGATGGGGGGGGCGATTAATTTCTCAGCTGGGGGTCGTTTGGACGGTGGTACATTTGTCCTAACATTGCAGGCGAGTTGTTAAATTTCTAACAGGAAACAAGACATAGAATGTGCCACAGAGTCCAGGTTTTAGAGAGAAATAGCAAAGCTCTGTTTGAAAGCCTATGCATGATTACCCTCAGTCATTCTGAGGTGTGTACCACCCCAAACATGTGACAAAATCCTGCATTTACTTTGTAGAGATGAGTTGGCTTTCCAGCCGTTTCTCAGCAGCAATAGCTCGCTTTTCTCTGTCACTGAGGGCAGCAAATATCTGCTGTTCTCTTTCTTCTTCCTCCACTCGCTGTTGTTCTTCCTTTTGTTCCTGGAAGTCATTGAGGAAACAAGTATTAATAAAGAAATTTATATCTGACTTAAATGTAATAGAAATAATTTCAATATTACATCCTGGTTAGGATCTAGAGATCTATGCTACCTTAGAGGTGACATCACTAGGTTCAGTGACTGGTTAGGATCTAGAGGTCTATACTACCTTAGAGGTGACAGTCCTAGGTTCAGTAACTGGTTAGGATCTGCTACCTTATAGGTGACATCACTAGGTTCAGGCACTGGTTAGCATCTAGAGGTCTATGCTACCTTAGAGGTGACAGCCCTAGGTTCAGGGACTGGTTAGGATCTAGAGGTCTATGCTACCTTAGAGGTGACATCACTAGGTTCAAGGACTGGTTTATCTAGACGTCTATGCTACCTTATAGGTGACATCACAAGGTTCAGGGACTGGTTAGGATATGTAGGTCTATACTACCTTAGAGGTGACAGTCCTAGGTTCAGTAACTGGTTAGGATCTGAAGGTCTGTGCTACCTTATAGGTGACATCACTAGGTTCAGGCACTGGTTAGCATCTAGAGGTCTATGCTACCTTAGAGGTGACAGTCCTAGGTTCAGGGACTGGTTAGGATCTAGAGGTCTATGCTACCTTAGAGGTGACATCACTAGGTTCAAGGACTGGTTTATCTAGAGGTCTATGCTACCTTATAGGTGACATCACTAGGTTCAGAAACTGGTTAGGATCTGAAGGTCTGTGCTACCTTAGAGGTGACATCACTAGGTTCAGGGACTGGTTAGGATCTAGAGGTCTGTGCTACCTTAGAGGTGACATCACTAGGTTCAAGGACTGGTTTATCTAGAGGTCTATGCTACCTTATAGGTGACATCACTAGGTTCAGAAACTGGTTAGGATCTGAAAGTCTATGCTACCTTATAGGTGACATCACTAGGTACAGGGACTGGTTAGCATCTAGAGGTCTATGCTACCTCAGAGGTGATATCACTAGGTTCAGTAACTGGTTAGGATCTGAAGGTCTGTGCTACCTTAGAGGTGACATCACTAGGTTCAGGCACTGGTTAGCATCTAGAGGTCTATGCTACCTTAGAGGTGACATCACTAGGTTCAGGGACTGGTTAGGACCTAGAGGTCTATGCTACCTTAGAGGTGACATCACTAGGTTCAGGGACTGAAGCTGTCATACCTTTTGTTTTTGCCTCTTTACTTTCTTTTGTTCTCTTCTCTTCTCTGCAGCTTTGTTTATTCTGACTGCTTCTTCTTCTGCAGACAGAGGAGCTGGAATCTGTGATTTAAGGAAAAGAAATGAAACTGTAAAAATAGCTCAAAGCAATGCAATGACTTTGATCAATGGCTTCACCATTGCTTAAGATTTTTGTTATCAAAATAACTGCAATTTATTTAAATCAGACAAGTTTTAACTTTTCTATTCAGTAACCAAACGAGCTATCAACATGAAAGTTGGACCAATGTGTTTCTTTAATCTCTAACTCTGTATTTATATTTCTTCTAAACTCTTAGACTTCATTTTCTCTGTAGGTCCTTTTTGTAACATTGTTAGAGACCACTAGATGCTTGCCTCATCTGCACATTGGATAATCCTCCACTGGATGTGAAAACTCGGTGCTGTGGCCGAGTGGATAAAGGCGGTGGTATTTGAAACAATGAGGCTTAGCAATCGGGAGGTTCGTGGGTTTGATCCCTGGCCGAGTCATAGTAAGGTGGGTTTTTCATCCATGAGCAATCTTCCAAATTTAGTTAAAATGTTGAATTGTAAGCCACACAACGTGAAAGTTGAAATCCATAAGCCCTTGGTTGCTTAAGCGTCGTAAAAAAATAAAAAATAACTACCTGATAAAACTTAGGGAATCAAAAAGTAACTGAACAAAGCTAATGTGCTTGACTGACCTGAGCTGTCTTATAGTCAAATCTATCTGGAAACTCTCCCATGAATCTCCGAAAATCCTGTCTGATTGTCTTATTTTTGGACACGGCAAATGGAGGTAGACTTTTCCCATTCCTGAAATAATTAAAAAGGTAAGAGGAATACAAAGGGAAGAATTCTTGTAGATCTCTTGTCAATATCAGAGCACAAATAAATAATAAAATAAACTCACTTGATAGCTGGGTTAGCTCCATACGACAACAATTTCCACAACAATATACTGTGACCTTCGATGGCAGCAACGTGTAGTAAAATGTTTCCACTCGCATCGAGTTTCTCATTCAAGAAGGATTCTATTCTACTGTTGACTTCTTGTTCCCTCTTGACATTCTTTAACAATTCAAAGTTTGAAGCTTGCTGTTCGCACGGAGACACAATTCTTTCATTTTTACTAGTATCAGAAATTACACTTGCTGAACTGAAGATTGGTTTTGTTTCGGACACAGTTTCTGAATCTCCTGTCAAGGTAGCGCCATCAAATGAGATGGTTTCACTCAGACTGATGGTTTTCTCCATCTCGGCTTCAATATCCTGAGTAATCTTTTGTCTGAGTTGGCTCATTTTCCTCTCAAAGGTGTCTTCATCACCGGTCTTACAGCAAGTAAACATGGTAGTCTGGATCTTTCTTAGTTGTTTGTCTGTCAAATTATAAAACAAAACAAAAATTAGAGTTCTACTAACTGGTGTTACTGGACAGCAATTGTTTATAACTGCCCTCAACTGGTAAACATACCCGCTAAGACTTCCAACAATTGACAGATAACCTATGTAAAGACCTTGTATAGTTGGATACAATTTGTTTAAGACTTCAACAATTGACAGGTAACCTATGTACAGACCTTGTAAAGTTGAATATCATTTGTTTATGACTTCCAACAATTGACAGATAACCTATGTAAAGACCTTTTAAAGTTGAATACCATGTGTTTAAGACTTCCAACAATTGAGAGATAACCTATGTAAAGACCTTGTAAAGATGTTTCAGGTTTGGATGTGGGTGTCTTCTTTTTCCTCCTTCTTCTCTGTTTTGGGATGAAGATGTCTGATTCCCGAAGATGAGAAGTCAAAGATGTGACTTCCTCTAAGATCAGCTCAATTGAACCATCAGAACCATCTGATTGGCCAAGATCATCGCCTTCTGCTTGCTTTTCTTCTTTCTTCTCTAATTTCACTCCTATAAATATAAAACAGAAAAATATGTGAGTTTTGAGCAATAAAATAGAAATGCAAGCAATGAAAAGAAGATAACATCTCATGATATATAATCTACATTTGGAACTTACCCAGGTCTAGTATCTTTTCATTACAATTTCGAAATATAAATTTCAAATATTAAAAAAATACTAATGTCATCGAGTCTTTTTATATAGTAGTGTCAAACGTTCCCACTATTAGCAAGGATATGCACAGACCTATTGGATGAACTAATAGTAAATCCAAATCCAAAAGTATCAATATTTAATGAAGATTTTGAAAGCTGATAATGTGATTTATAGAAATGTGGGCTGGAATGTGATTTATAGAAACCCTGACCTCAGAAAAAGGAGAATTCTGCTGAACCAAGTATTTCTAAGTTAGGGATCAATCCCTAACAAACATAAATCTAAGTTACGAAATTCTCGTATCACATTCAAGTAGACATTCAAGTAGACATTCAAGTAGACATGATATTACTCCCACTGTAATGGTGCATAAGAAAGCCCCAAAACAGACTCAAGCTGTTTTCACTATGTACCTTTCTAATTTCTGGTGTCAAAACTATTTCAGAAAATCTACCATTGCATCAGAAGCCAGAGAAGCTTGGATACCATCGAACCAGGAATGACACTACCTTTTGAACAATTAAATGAAGTTTGCATCACCTGCAGAGGTCTCAACCTCTTCACTGATGGAGAGAGATTCTGTTTCATTCTCATCGTTTCTGGAACTATCTTCATCTTTGATATCTACTTTCAGCTTCTGAGAGACGGGTGGACTCAAGAACTTACTCTCTGCTGCCTCTGCATCATCTAATTTATAAAAAAAAGAGAGGAAATATGAAGACATTTAGAAAAACAAAACTTTATTAAAAACATAAATAAAGAAATACCATAATCACACAGTTTGAGCATGGCGGAATCCTGCATAGAGTTTAGCGCAGAATAGATACATCTAATATCTTTGTTAGTGCAGTACTGTGAAGATAAATGAAAATATACTCCGAGCATATCAAAATGTTAAACTATTATAATCTGACAGTACAAATGCATCAAATTTGACATTATAATTCTATGCATATATATTTGTGATATTGACTTACAAATGCAACCAGCTGCTTTTAAAGTACACATGAAAAGTATTTTATAGGTTGTCTGTACCTGACAACTTGAAACTAATATAGCTAATAATACTTATCACATCATGGACAAGTGGACAGAGTTAACATGAGCGGCTTGCTTTACACAGGGGCAAAACCAAAATGTTTGTACCGGGGCTGTGATCTTGTCGTCCAGGAGAAAGGTCTAAGTGGAGGCCTCTCCCCTTTAATAAAATTTTGAGGTACTTAGATGCAACATGGTGCTTTATTGTTAGGTTATACCACACATAGATGCTACATCAGAGGGGAGGGGGGGTTTGGCACCCCCCCCCCCCAGAAGTTTACATGGTTGCAACCCTGGTCTTACAGTTCACTGTGCAGACCTGATGATTCTAAAGGCTTTGACAATACCTTTAGCATCAACATCTGCATTCTGTAATATCTTAGTGTCAAGAAGAAAACAAGATTTCAAGTTTATCGGTCCCTTGTTCCCTTGTACAAATGGTGCAAACTATGGATTGGACTGGTCCACTCGGAAGGAGGTACTGTAGATTACCCAGAAGTAAGCAGTTATATTAGTGCAGTGCTATAAATAGTCTTGTTCAGCGGCTAGGCTGATGAAGAGTGTAAATGAGGCAAGTAAGGGAGAAACAAAGAAATTAAATTAATTATATTATATTATCACTTGTAAATATTAAAGAGCTGTCTTGATCACTAACCAAAGTATTCAACACTGCTAAGAACATTCCACACTCTTTGGACTTCCTTTAAAGTTGGCCTCCTGGTGGGAAATGGAATGGTCCTGATTCTCTTGTCATGGCTTTGCAAGAACGCTTTCTTGCCGCTGAAAATCACTGAACGATTGTAAGATGGGGCCCTGATGAATATGCATGAACACTTATCAAGTTCGTCCTTCCATGACCTGAGGAGGCTTCCAACATTCTCTTGAAGTTGTGCTTCATTGTACCTCCGTAACGCCGCTCCAGCAGATCTTGAAAAGAATTGAAATTATTCGCTGTTGTCAAGTCTGTCAAGAACACTTATTGTGCCAAAGTGGAACAACTGTGAATGAAGAAATTAATTAATCACTGACAAAATGTTCATGTTGGAAAGCTGTCCAGAATGGCTGTGCACATGATACAATTCTGTCTAGTGAACATAGATTCAGCCATCTTTTTAGTAGGCACAGATTCAACCATCTTTTAAGTGGCCACAGATTCAAACCAACTTTTAAAAGACAGCTTTGAATGGGACCTACAAATTCCAAGACAAATCAGATTCCACTATTCCTTAGAAACTTTATAAAAACCTTAAAACCTGACAGGATAATTTGCTTTGTGATGCCTTTGAGGTTATACAATCCCTGCATTAAGTATAACTGGAATCTGTTTTGAGTAATATCCCATAATAGTAAATACCTGGGAGCATGTCCCCCCTGCTGGCCGTCTCTCACACCCTGTGCTGTCCCCCTCTTGGCTCTAACTGTATATCGGTGGAAGGTTTTGTGATGAATAATCTCTGACCTGAAAAGGTAAGATGATGGGAAAGACTAATCAGAATACAAAACTGCATTGACGGTTCAAGGAATTGAAATTATCAAGTTTTTATCAATCTGATATTGCACGTAAATTTGATTTGTCAACGCTAAAATAGCAATATTTAACCTGCCTGTTGGATATCCAATACTTGTAGTAGGTTTTCAGTATGTACTAACATTTGACAAGCCTAAACACACAATTATTAATAACAGATTTTTAAGATTTATCAACACTTTCCATTACTTGACAAGTCCAGTTGTACTCTATAATCAATAAAGAATTAAAAAACGACATATATTGACGTTACAACAACAAATTTTGAATAACATGTCCCTGGTCCAACCATATCCTATTTTGAGTCCATATGAAGAATCTAGATTTTCAGTTCATTCATTTTGTTTTGAAGACATGAGGGTTCCCTTTCACTGAGCTTACCATAAAGAGCAGTGTAATTCCCATGGTAACGATTACATATATCAGGACTATTACTATTTACAATCACTGAAGTCATATTTGATTAAACAATCCCTTGACCTAGATGTCAAACCTCTTTGTTTTTATTCAAATTTACTCTTAACTAATCCCCTGTGATTCTAAATTCCTTCTTAGAATACAAGTATGCATAAATTTACCCATTAAATATAGCTGCAGCAAAATGGCCACCAGCAGTCATTAAAATAGCCCAATGAAGGTTAGAGGGAAGCTCTGTTGTCCTGGAAACCAGTTCTGACTGTGCCAACAATCCTTCCTGTGGTATTAATATAACAAGGTATGAAAGTATTCAATAAAGGACATCTCATCTTTATTTAATAAATGCAAACACTGTATAAGAATGTAAACTTCATACACAGCTTATGATATTTAAGATTCACAAGATATCGCAATGACTCTTATTGAAGAAGACGTACTTGATGGAAATTCTTTTCTTCTTTGTTTACACTGATGTTTCCCTGAGCAGCACTTCATTAATAACACAATTAATAGTTCCACCAATTACGAGACAACTCAATACTATGAAACATCTGGCTGCAAGTCAGTGTTGATTTGAACAAATACGTGTAAACAGAAGTTGACCAAAATTATTCCATGCATGAAGAAAGCCTGGAGGTGTCTAACTGCCGCACAAATTCAATCATTTTAAGAATGACTTACACCATGAATCGATTCATCACTTGAAATATGCCCCATCTATGTCTCTAAGGGCTTCTTTACTGTCAAATCCATTCCCCTATTTATCAATATCTTAATGATATCACTCACAGTAAAATCAACTTAATAACCTGCTATAAGCTGTGACAATCTTACCTTTTTAGACTGAAGTAAACATCTGTAAACAGCCACCAGCTGTCCTTGATGGTTCTTGAAGAATACCTTGGGTAACCTCCTAGAAGATTCCTTTGTGTCTCTGTTCCGTTGATTCGGAGTAGAGTCATTGCTATTGGATGTGGTAGGGTCTGCAACATCCCCATCATTATCATCATCATCATCACTGCCAGATATGCTGGAAATTTCACCTTACGGCAGAACAAGATTTGTACATTGTCAATTTCTTTCTGATACTACACACTTCTTGATAAATACTGGAATGCCTTTTTATGATCATATGTTACGATAAACAAGTTGTGTAACATGTTAAACTGTTGACATGGGTCGCTGTGTTTCAAGGTAACAGTTTCATAAGATTGGATGTATAACTTGATGTACTTCTAAGTAGCAGTTGGATAAACAAAAACAGTGACAAAACCCTATTCTTGCAGTGTATGGAATCAAGTGATTCTGAGGATTGGAGTGACGATAGCTTAAAAACACAACTGAATGATCTTTCTGGTCAGATCTCAACAACCAATGACCCAAGATGGTAGAACTGTTCACCCCCTGTGCTCCAAAGTGAATTTTAACAAGATATCTGAGAAGGGCAGAAGTTGCAGTTAGTCACCTTTCAACATTAACCATCCTTTGAAGTCTTTACACTGAAAAAGAACTTCCTCAACATTTCTTAATTTTTTTCTTGGCTTTCCTCAGAAATATTGAGGTGATGCTGTATCACAATTCAAAAATTTACATTTAATGGCAAGATGCAACTGTATACAGACAAGGTTGGAAACCTATTACTAATTTTTCCAGGTAAGAATTGTCGATCTATGACATGTTTACAATTACCTGTCATGTCCTCAAAGACTTCAGCAGAGACTGATGGTTTTCCCATAATGCTTTGCTTGAGGTTAAATCGATGCCAGTCAAGCTTATAATGATCCGTCTGCAGAAAGAAAAATAATGAAAATCTGAAGTTAGAAATGCTAAAGGTAAGTTGTTTGTTGAACACAAATATCATTTGAATATCACCAATTTCTTTCTATTAAACTTTAGAAACCACACAGCCACATACATATGCGATAAGCAGCGTTTTCTTGGTGGAGGGGGGGGGGGGAGATGGGGGTTGTAATAAGTTTAAAGTTTCAATAATGAGCCATTTGTCAGAGATTCCATACAAATGCATCATCCACATACTTATTGGTATTAAGACATATATAGGCATCAATTGTCACTAGTTTTCTTGATTGGTTCAGTTCATGAGCTAAATGGAACTACTTGGTTTTTAGTATTGTCCATTTCATATTTTCTTTGCCATACTGTTGCATGTTCTTGGCTTATCAGGGAAACAAATTTCAGAGTTTTAATTTTGTGTAGCATTTTTGAAGTCTCTGAAACTTTCTCTCATTGAATACTGTAGTTCTTGTGTAAAAAACTGCGACATTTCTTCATACTTGTGTAGCCGTATAGCATTTTGAGATATGATATAGTTTCTGTGAAACAAACTGTGACACAGCTTCTCACTTTTGTAGCAATATATAGCATTTTGAGATATGAAACTGGATAAATTTTGTTTTTTTTTTCTTCTTTTTAATGAAGTGATTGAAAGTTTCATCAATAATAGCAACACTTACTTGCTGAAGTCTTGACTGGAAAGAACTACCACATAATGAACATGACATCTTAGTGGAGACAGTCAGATTCTCAAGACTCTCTGTATGAAGGAACAAATGAATAAAGATGAGGGCATGTCATCTATCAGCCAATCAAAACCAGTCACTGTATGTTGCACAATATTCCCCAAAACTTTCTGGTAAAACTAATATAGTCTCACAAGAGATTTAATTTGCTAGTAATGAACATGTTTTGGCCATGAGGTACAATTTAAGTGAAATAAATGAAATTTATTCTTCCTTTTTAATGTAACTGATTTGTTATTCATTACTTGGCCTATGCACAAATAAATGAGTAACAATAGTAAAACCATAACCTTCATAATTATTGAAAACACTGTTCACAGATAAAACTTCTATTGAAAGTTTCAGTATTCGATGACAACCACTGGCTAACAATGATGAGGATTTCTGTGCAACAATACGGCTAAATTTGTATAACAAATATAAAAAACTTTCAAGCAACAAACGTTATAATTTTATCAATTTTATTCAAGTTTTATCACAAACCTTTCATTTGCTGTTCCAAAAGGGCCTCTATAGATTCCTCATCATTCTGAAAAATGTTTGGTTGCCACGGTGATATTACTAATCCATGGAGCAGATTGAAACATGTTTTATCTGAGAGATTGATTTTTTTCTGTACGTCTGCCATTTCATATCTTCCTGCGGAAACAAATGAGACTATGTAATCTATATGTAAACAATCTGAATTATACAAGGATATAGTAGGCCTATCAATTCTATAATTTTTCTCGAGAAAAAGAAGTGTGAAAGGTTACAATGAACATAAAAGTTGGCTGTAAAATGTGCATGGCCCTCATACAAGAACTTACTCTTGGCAACAGAAGGGAGAGGGAGATGGATAAATCAATTGAACAAATTCACGAACATGAATGCCACAAACATGAATACATTGACAACATTCATACTTGTACGTAGCAAAGAAAAATGAGTAATCTCATTTGTACCTATTACTAGCACATGGACGTTATAACTGGTATGGGAATAGCTTTTCGAACATGAATTTTCAATCTATGTGTTATACTACTCTGAGTGACAGCATAGGTATTTTGTGTAGGCCTAGTTAATACTTGGTTAAAGTATATGTTCTCAGTGTACCTGGTTTAATTACAACCCGAGTTATACCACAATAACCTTACTTACCAACTAAGCTATGCATGCATTACACATTTGTTACTGTTACAAAATTACCCTCTGTTATTTGTACTGTTACTTTCCCACTTGTCTATCAAACAGAGTCAGTAATGTGGTCCGCCAGTCCACGAAACAAAAGTGATACTAAGTTAGACGACATCTCCATAAAGTACAGAGTAGTTCTCTGTTTATTTCTTATAGTTGCAACACACATGATGTCTTTAAATTACAGTAACTGTTATTGCCACATTGATGGTAACTGATATGCCTATGTCAGAGGAAGCACAATAGGTCTGAAGTTAGAATGTCAACCTCACCTTCACTGGACTATGATGGATTTCTGAGAATCATCAACTACACGGTAACGAACGACGTCGCGACACAATTTCTAAATGATTAATGCTTAAATCCTGAAGTTTTAAAGAACATCCACCATTCGGAGTGTAGCCAAGTACTCCAAGGCTTTGCAGTCATGAGTAAAGATTGCGTAATGTTGAAGGGATCATCAAACTATTATTACTCGTCACTTGCCTCAAAGTAAAATAAAGGCGAAAGATGAGCCTGGGCAACATTGTGTTTCTAAAATTTCACAAAAGTTAAGTTAAACTCATACTTACGTGTTTTGTTTCCCAAATGTTAGCTTTATTTGCAAAGTTCAGGCTGGCATATTATTTTGATGATGGTTCATCTGAGTTGAAGCAACAGTGATCAAGCAGGGAGCTATGCTTTTTGGTCCCGGTCTTTACTTTGGTTCAAGTCAGTTTAGTTTAGGGAGTCAAGGAGAAACACAACTCACCATAATACAAGGACCCTAGCTGTACGAAACGGTGAAATTAGGAGAAACATTCTGTAAGTCATGAACAAGCGGTTCACTGAGTACACGACACTTCCTTAATGACTAATTTCAGTATTGTATGACATCAGCAGTTTACACAGTTGCCTGTTTAATTACTGTTAAATTAGACTAACATTTCAGGGCATTGGGAAACTCTAATATGTGCGCCAGTGATACTGTTATGATTCAATATCATGGCGACCGAGAAGAAAACAACTGGCAACTGAAAAACATGTCAATCTTAAAATTGAAATTAAGGATTGATCGATAAAGTCTAGAATATTGTAACCCCCTGACTTACGCATCCCTGATCCCAATACAACCAATCTTCTTATAATTTTGGAAACTAAGACCATATATCACAACATGGGAGGGTAGCAACTCGCATATGCTAAGCTGTACCGGTACTGTGTTTATCCCCACCGCATATAGCCACGTATATGTATCCAACCAAATTTGGCTACTTTACCCCAAAAATAAGAAAAATGCAGACATTAATTATCAAAATAAATATTGATTTAATTTTTTTATTTTTTTTATTTTTATAAATATGACGGAACTCAGTGTTGGGTAAAATACTTGCGCAACTTTTTGTAACCAGCCGGGGTATAGAGAAATGCTTCTCTGACATTCCCGAGTCGACGGAAGGTGAATGGGGTTTGGGGAAGGTTTGGGCCAACTAGTTACTAGTAGAGAAATGATTTGTGAACCTATACTGAAGTGTAGTTACGACAAAAGTAAAACCGTCTGTAGCGGTTCTATGGTACTTATTCCCAGACATTGAGAAGCCCTGAGTTCAATTAGACGATTGTATCTCTCAGTAAAGGAAAAATATTCTGAGTTTGGCGAAAA
>JAIPMN010048022.1:0-15603 GCA_020650975.1 Apostichopus californicus | reverse complement strand
ACCATTGTGTTTCATGCTTTGCGCAGTTCATACTTTACTATGTAATGCTATATTGAAAACATATTGTATCAATGCATACACATGTCGTAAACTCACGTGCAAGAAATGAAGTAGACTCCGGGACGGATTGTCCTACCAGTTTAATGAATCAGGACTGATTAGTCGCAAGATTGAGTTTCCGGATGCACCACGGTTTTCTTCTTGGTCGCGTTTGACCCTATTAGCCCTTTGCCGCGTTTTGAATTGCTGCGCCCTATACCCTCACCACCTGAAGTCAATTATTTATGCCATCTGAACGTACGCAGCCTAACGTAGAATAAACACCTAGTATGTAAGTTTTTAAACCATGATATGTTCACTTTTGCAAATTACTTGGCGGTAGTTGAAAGTGGAAAGGTTCCACATGTCGTAAACTACTTACCTACATAACATAATTATAGAGAGCTTATTACAGGATGCCTTTGACAGATTAGTAATGGTTAAAGCATGGCGTTGTTATGGAATTACAACTCCCCGGTTAAAGTTATGCAACATTTTAAGGAGTTCAAAGAGAGCTAGAATAATAAGAAAACTGAGGTAACGATTGAATGTGTTTTTCTTTTCTTTGCTTAACCGCATTGTTCTTTCAAATAGTTTGTAATTAACCTTCAAAAGTTACAAGCAAGACTATGACTTCACAAATTATCGAAATTGAATGATTCACCCATAATTTTGAAACCATATTGACTCTCCAAAGAGGCAGATATCAATTACAGATGCACTTTATTCACTTTCATGAACTTTAAGTAGCATTAATTTGGTTGAGAATGATCGTATTTATTTTCAAACTGGTCTTATGGTGGCCAACAAATTGCGATATAGCTAGCATAGTATGCAAAAATGGCCACATTGCTTTTAAAGTTAGAAAACACTTTCATTATTTCTGTGTGAAGTGACACAAGTCAGACTTTCGATGGATTTCTTTAAAAGTCAACTGCAGCTCCTGGAACATTAATGATATACTATATTATGTTATCATTTGAACAGAGACATATGATTTACCTGTACGAAATACAATGATGCGAGGGAAAATGATCATATCTGAGGACCTGCGGCTGATATGTCAAATGAAGATAGGAGTGATATATACCAGGTGGATGGGAACAATCAATCTCTCATCGGGAGCAAAAACATGTGTCGTGGTTACAACATTAAGCGGTAAAATGTTTCATTCATGTTTCAAATTTCCATTCATACTAACGCAATGTCCCTCCTACTGTTAAACAATATACTTAGGATTAAAGCGGTGCTAATGTCGTGGCATTCTTACCTTAAATATACTACAGTGTTAGTCAAATTGCTCCCGAGAAATTTACAAACATTCGACATTGCACACAAATTGAGGAACATTATACAATCTTTTATATTTGGGGCTACTTTTGAATGAACGGTGTTTTGAAGAAGAACTGTCTGCAACGATGCAGTGTTATTTTACAATATTATTAAAATTAACATGTAACTATTAATACATTTTGCTATGGTTTAACAAGAAAATCATGTGTTTATTTTTCAGATAAGCTTTCTCAACTCAAAGAAAGAAATTGGGACGACTTTGTGAAGAGAATATTAGATGTACCTGAGAACAAATGTATTGTACCTGTGGAGGGCATCTGTGTCGATAAAGGTGCTGCTCAATAAGAAACGAACTAACACCATCGTATAAATATTATAAGCATAAATGGCAAATAAAATTGTATCGCATTAGAGTAATATTTGCCTGCCTATATTTCTTACAAAAGAAATTATCTGTTCCATATATTGTTCTAAGTTTAATACTAAAATTAAAAAAAAAAATTATATCACAATTTAATAATGTTTGGCAAAATAAGTTAGCATTAAATGACAATAACCCGAATCAAATGTTTACAATGCTTTCCGAACCTCTTTGGTAGGACTGCTGCATATATACAAGAAGCTCATATTAACATCACGATCATATTTTAATATCCTTAAAATAAAACTCACATGGGAAATTGCTTGGTTACTTCAAAATATGGTAAGTTATAAGAACCTTTGAAAACGAGCTCAACAAAAGCAAGACTAAATTATACAACTTAATTATATCCAAAAAAAAGACGGGTACTTTTTTTTTCTTTACAGGTCAAATATGTCTGCTCCAAACGCACTTAAACTGTACCACACTTGACAAACATTTGCATAAGACAGTCGGAAATGACCCCGAGAATCGTGTGAAGGTTGTCGTAACAACGGTAGAAACGGCGAAGTACATAATGGAGATACTAGAAGGCATGGAGCTGATACACTCTTATGGGGTACTGCAAGCTTATCTCATTTGATGATTACTAATACCCAGTGTTAAGTTTACAGCCTTTCCGACAAGAATTTTTTTCTGGTTATACGTATTACAAATTTAAATATGAAATTTATTTTAATTAAAACTTTTGATTACATGTATTTTTTGTCTTCTCTATTATTCTTAATAATCAAATACACTTTACATTTTGGGACGTCTCTTTTTAAGTTCCTACACCCAGGACTTTCCACAAAGAAAATTTTGGTGACGGACCAAGGAGATTGTAAACTGTATGATTTCTGTCTGAAGGAAGATGCCAGGCACACAATTATTACTAAAAAGAATGAGGTGAGATATCGAAGTCATAACAAATAATGTACGGAGCGACAACAATGGTAAAAGATTGTTCAAATGGAGTAAGAAGTTCCTTAAAATAGCTAAGACTGTCTAAAATGGCAGTCGATTTACACAGAGATTATATTAACTACTGTCAATCTTAAAGTTTTGTACGGTAAATGCTGGATTGTACTGACAAATCTGATAAATTCGTAGCATATGCTGCTAGGTTTACAGTAAGAACTGAAAATATGTGTAATCCCAACAAATCCCAACAACTAGATTTGTTGGAAATACACATATCCTAAGTTCTTACTGTAATCCTAACGGCATATGCTTCTTATTTATAGCACGGTCCAGTTCTTACTGCGGTACGATACTTTAAGAATTACATAACTGACTGTGTTCTCTGTGTGTATCGGGTGAAAATGGGGTACAAGAAAAATTTAAAAACAATTATGTAAAGCTAACACAACAGCCTCCCACCACAACTGTATTAGAGCATTTTAATGCCCTTACTTGCGATTATTGTTTTCAACAGAATGAGTTATCGGAGTACAATGCACCGCCAGAAGTTGTATCGCGTAGCGAATACAATTGTGAAAGTGACGTATGGTACACCGCTCTTGTGATATGGGAAATACTTGAACCGGGTAAGACAAGTTGAACAACACTTCAATGCCGCATATAGTCAACATCAAATTCATAATGAATAGTAAATAACTCACACAGAAACAAGAAGTGGTGAAGACTTGAACAATAGTTCGACTAGTTCAGAGATTTTTAGAATCCTGGTACAATTACACTGATGCCATGGTTATTTAAACTATCTTGCTGTCACTTGGACAAAGTTCATTCTGCATTAGCAGGGAAATTATTGAAATGAATAAAGCAAGTAAAGAATGAATTTTGTTCTCGTTAAAACAGTTCTTCATAGTACGTTACAGTTAGTCTATATAGCACCTACTGGACAATTAATTTGTCCTGACTATGGAATGCATGGTCATAGTTTATATTTTATATATAGTTTATATATAGTTTTATATTACTTTCATGGACATCGTTTGTCAAATGGATATATTTTGTTCCTCATTTTTTAGGTTCATCACCATTTGCGTTTGGAAATGCTACATCATCAACAACACAAAAGACCGTCTTTGAGAACTGGCCCAAAAAATATGAAAAGATACGGTAACGTTTTCATTATCTTGTAGCCATTTTTATAATAACTGTTTTTTTTTCTGGCTAAATAAAAAGAATTACCTCTTCGAAATTTCAAGATCATACCAAATATTTAATGTTTTGATATCATACAAAACTGCTACTCTAGGAAGTTTAAAGGTTCATTGGTAAACACTAACTTTGTTTGTAATGCTTGCAATAATGCTCTATTAAGTTTTCTTCTCGATAGAAACGAGATTTTGTTCGATTGTTGGACAATAGACTGCGCCTCGAGACCAAAGATGAGTAAGATCAGGTCTTCTTTCTTGGAGGTAAGCATTTAATTTCTAAGTCATCTGAGTGTCTTCATCACAAAATGTCTTCCTATTAGCGATATTGAGCATCGAAAGATCTACCTATTCCCAACTTACTTTGATTCAGGAAATGAAACTTCTGTTGCTAAAGTTCTGTGAGTCGTTTGGTACTGGAATGTCGACTTAAATATAAAACACAACTTCTCCACATTGGGCAATGAGATATTAAATACCTTTGTATACCTATAATCACATGTAATTTACAGAGGTCTGTATTCACTAGGAGTATGAGAACATGCGACCCGTACTTTTCCCTGCCCTCCCCCAACGTTTCTCACAAATGGTCTAAATTGTACAATATACGCAAGTAATGTACTTAAAATAATGGAAATTCTAGCATAATTTTCCACCTAGAAGTATGCTTACCGAAACTTTTAATAGCTCCCCCTCCCAGAAGGACGTCAGCGAAATTTTGTTAAACGCCCCTTATATTAGAATTTTTAAATAACTATATTCTCTATTATATTGTCAGAAATTCTATTGTCATAGAATATGATATATCAATACATGTGTTGTTTAAGCTTAAATTATCAGAATCCTCATATTAGGTAAAAACACAAATGTTTCTCACATCATGGATGTAATAGAGTACATCTTAAATAATATTCATGCTTTCAACGGTCCATGATAGTAAAGAAGTCACCCATGAGTAACGTCCCTTTAAAAAGGCAAATCCCGTCTAACACTTTAAAACTTCTCATTACTTTTTCAAACTGGAATGAAAACATTGAAGTCTGTAGTCAAAGTCCTCAATATCACATTTTATATTTGATTAGAATACTTAATTGACAATGGAATTATTTCTGGTTAGTAAAGTAAACGCAAGTTCAGTGAAACCTGACGTGTGAATTGTTTTTATGTGTAAATAAGGCAAGTTGTCTCCTATGTGAGATAGCAGCGCACGATATTTACATCATAGGTGATCTGATATGACTGTTACGTTCTTTTAATCTTAAATTCATATTAATCACTGACATCAGTAATTTACTCTTCTTTATCTTTTCCATCATTTTTCAGACATGTGGATCGATGATCCAACCGAAAGTTTCACATTGCGAGACGGGCACTGATTACGAGAAAATGGAGGATCTAAACCCGTACGAAAGAACTCTTAACGCATTGGCTGGAAGCGTGTAGTTCATAGGTCACATATTGAGGAATTTAATCCTGCTGAAAAATTGATTTAGTAACATTTAAACAGCTTAATGGATTGGTCTCTATTTTATTGTTTTGTACTTAAGTGTCTGACACGATAGGCGTACATCAACTTTTGGCTCGTTAACTAAATATTGTCGCTTCATGTACTTGTGATGCTACCTTGTAGTTATCGAATATATATATATATATATATATATGTGTGTGTGTGTGTGTATTTACAATGAGCACCACACTGACACAATGAAGCATTACTAGATGCACTTTAAGCTGTTGGTTTATTTTGCACTGCTTGGAACTGTAAAATGGAGGTTATAGAGGACATACAATATGATCGTAAAAATTGACCTTTGGAATAAAAGATGCGAGGCAATACAATGGAACCAAAGATAAATCAGTATTAACCGCAGAAGAGTGTATTTACTTTTAATATAAAAGATATTTGTACCATATAGTATAGTCTACAATCTCAAAATAGTGGGGAAATGGCTCAGCTATTACTTTAGCTTTTTCATACAGCTGTGAGCAGTGAGCTTTTAAGGGCAAAGGATTACTTCACCATGTATGGTGTAACGCCAAAGACTATTATATCGTCGATGGGAATTTAAAAGGATTGGCGTGTATGAGGTGTGGAGGGCAGACAGAAAGGTACGGGGGTGGGGATGGGTGTTAAATTGACGCATTGCTAAGAAGTTTCTTATTTTTTTCTTTTTTTTGTATAGCTAAGAAGATTGATTATATTGATATACGCATTTTCAATTTCACTCTTTACTTATACGTAGAGTAATTAGAATTTATCAAACAGCGGATGAAGAGAATAATATCATTATCGTTGACATATAAATGCAATTCTTTGTATTACTTTCGCTTAGCTTGTTGAGTGAAAGTAAACGAAGAAGACGCACTGGTAACCCTATCCGCGTAACATCAACATCCGTGTTCACGTGTGCCACACAAGGCGTTAAACGTAATAAACAGATGTCCCTTTGAAATGCATGACTGTTTATGCCAGGCAAGTGAACTATAGTTTATGTGTGAATTAAACAAACTTTTGAAGTATTTTATTTTGACATTACCATTGGCATTTCAATACAACTCGTTCAACTATTTTCACTTTTGTTTGGGAAATAAAACCAACAACGTAACAAAGACTTAATTGACGTGCTTCAAACCGTGTAACGTATACATGTATCACTTAAGGCAGTTCACGAATAATGGCTCCCATTAAAAGCTTGGATGTAAATGCGAATATTTCGTTTGATTTTCTTCAGTTCTTCATACAAAGCATTTTACATTTCATTTATTAAGATTTCCTTTAACTAAAGATAAATGTGCTTTGCTTGAAGTTTTTTACTTACATGTACATATTGTATGATGATATCATATACTTTTTTTCATAAAATAAGGCCATATTTAACGCTGACGGTTGGTGCCTAAATAATTTTGTTTTTATGATAGTTTCGCCATTGTTGGATTGAGAATGATATTTAGCAAACGCAGACAATTTTCTTGTCACTCCCCCCTCCCCTCCCACCTACTCCCCTCACCCTCACCTCCTCCATTCTCAACGCTCATAAATCCATTAATTATTAACATTAATGAATTACAAAATAATGTTTGTAGCGTTAAACGTATGCAACAACAAATCCTAACTGCACACTTCGATATATCTGCTGCTCAATCACTCACCCAATTCCTGGTGGTTCAATATTATCCTAGTTTATATTGCTTTAATCATGAAATAAATCGAAAGACACGGTGTCGCTGTTATTAAAGCCAGAACAAAGTGAAAGGAAAAGATAAATTGTTGCTTACCTTGCAATGTTGATTGATGTTTGTAAAGAGATCATAAACAAATCATGTATCATGTGACCACTACTTACTTTCCTCAGCTTTTTAAAGGATAGTCTGCTAATCATACACCTCTTCACTTATTTTTTATAATTTTCTTCTTCTATTTGGGATGAAACAAGTCCTCAACATTGCACATCATATGTAAGGTAATTGTATATAAATTAAGCTCATCTGTTACAACAACGTTTAGGATTACTTACCTTTGTACAGTATTCTCCCCAAAGCAGTATGAAAAGTGTTTTTGTGAGAGATCACAAAAATAAGTTGCCAAGCCGTTCCACCGTGACTGTTTTTAAAATGGAGGGTACAATATACAAATGCTGGGTCTACATTCTTGTAAAGATGACAGAGGGCATATTGACATACTTCTCGTGTTGTTTACATTGGGTTTGGGTCGGTGTCTTTGTATTGCATGTCACGTGTATGTAAGACTTACTTTTTGATTTACCATTAAAAAAAATGATCAAAGTTCAATCAACATCTCGATATAGAATCTCGGTGTTTGTCAATGTATGATTATCCCACGCCCCTCCACCTTATATGTATGTAATGAAATATTGTAACCAGCTTATGGTGCTCTATATGGTACCAAATCAATGATCGACATAAAAATACTTGATGTATACAATTTAAGGGTACTAGTTGGTCTGTAATGGGAGGGGGGTATAAGAAAGTGATGGAGTCAAATTTGGGTCAATTGAAGTAAAATCTCCGTTTGAATGCCTGTGTCCAGGTGTGTGTGTGTGTGGCGCCTAGCATGTAAACATGATATCTCAAGAAGGAAAGCTTGGATCAATCTCGTATCTCGTGTAAAAGAGTACCACATATCCAAAAAAAAAACATATCGTTTTTTGCGGAGGTCAAAGTTCATTTGGGGTCACTAGGGGTCAACATGTGAAACCTTGCAAACGCAATATCTCAAGAAGGAAAGCTTGGACGAATGTCATATTTGTGATATAGTTGTGACACGTTTAGTACAAGGAGCATATTGTTTTTTATGAAGGTCAAAGGTCATTTGTAGTCGCCAGACGCCAAATTGTGGAAACCTTGTTTTATAAGCTACTGTACCTCCCACCGACCAGCCTATCAGATAACATGTGCGTTAATCAATCTACACGTAATAATGCTCACTCGAGCCTCCTTGGGCTTGAAGGAATACAGTGTGACGCGACGGGGGCATTTACCCCTGACACGTAGCTTCGAGACATCATCTTCACGTAATACACCTGCTCAAGGCGACTAGATAGCTTCGACACGAAGAATTTATCACGTAAACACTGCAATTGCCTATATACTGTTGTAATAGCTACTTATTGACCATGAACATAAAAGCAAATTTGATCTATTTAGTTGTTAGAATGCAGCAGATACAAATGTTGCATGTCCAACAATCGCGCAAATCGAAATATTTTCTACGCGAGAAAAAACAATTAAAAGAAAACATGTTGACGGGGAATCGAACCCGGGACCTCGCAAACACAAAACGAGGACCGTACCTCTACACCAAAAGGCCGCTTGTACAAATGCTATTAAGGTAGCATAGCCTATGTAGCTTCGACACGTTGGCCTCCAGCTTATAGGTAACAGCTATACCACACGAGCGGTATACCACACGAGAAATATATGACGTAATCACAGCAATTGCCTATAGCAGATCGGTTATAGCTATTTATTGACCCTGGAAATGGCTACCCTAGTGTTACATATTTACAAAATATCACGGAAATCAACGTCTAGGTCGTCCCTTATATACGCAATCTACACGTAATAATGCTCACTTGAGCCTCCTTGGGCGTGAAGAAATACAGTGCGACGCGACGGGGGCATTTAATCCTAACAAGAGACATCATCTTCACGTAATACCCTGCTCTAGGCGACTAGATAGCTTCGACACGAGGAATAAATCACGTAATCACTCTACACCAACAGGCCGCTTGTACATATGCTATTATTGTAGCACAGCCTATGTAGCTTTGACACGTTGGCCTCCAGCTAATAGGTAATAGTGTAACGCCCCTGTACCCCGGCCGAGCGGTAGCGTGGGTAATCAGGCAGCTGGAGGCCACCTGATGTCAGGGCAGGGGAAGGGGGGAGGCGAAAACTTATGCTAGCAGGGCTTGAATCAATAAACAAAAAAGAGAGAAGAATATAGTTTAGGAGAACTGAGTCTCAAATCAACAATTTAATTACTTAATTAACTTTAAACATACACTTAACAAAATTAAGGCAGTGACTTTCTGCCGTACACAAATATAAAAGCAAACAACGGGCAGAGATTCAGTTTAAATAAATAACAAATAAACTACGTACCAGGGCGTGGGCAGCACGGCTCTTAACTGAATCACGAGAGTGAATACCCGACACGGGGCGCCAACGGCAGACTGAACAAATACTGCCTAATGTGGTCCCGCCCCGATTAACTTCTGCAATACCTCCGGGGAGAGCCCTAATTTGACCCTACCTCCGGAGTCTATAATATGCAAAGAAGCCAACCAGGACGGGAAATTATTAGTAGTACAATACAATAGGACGAAATGGCGCCCGTAGTCAGCCCTCACTCCCGGACCCGCTCTCTAAAATAAATAAACTTTGCCTTTAAAATAATACTGTACTGTAATTGCCGTGCTGCTCACCGCTGGTCTCCAGTTTTCTGCCCGAACTTCAACGAAATAAATTAAGTTTACACAACACAAAATACATAAGAAAAACAACGTCTGAATTAAACAAGGTAAAGAGAGCAAGTGAAAGTAAAATAGATACACGCTAAACAGAACAACTCGTGTAATAAAAGAACGAATGCCTGGAAAGCTGGTGATGGCAGACGACGGGGAGAGCGAAAGAGACCTGCATAATAAAACAAAAGTAAATGGAATGGTGAATGAATGGGCAACATATCGCGGGGTAAAAGAAGACAAAAATCGGGGAAACATATTCTTAGTAGCCATGGGCGTGTTCGAAATACGGGGTACACGCATCCCGAACAACACAGGGCGTAACAATAGCTATCGGTATACCACACGAGAAATAGATGACGTAATCATAGCAATTGCCTATAGCCGATCGGTAATAGCTTTTGAAGACATGAAAAAAAATTTAACCTTTTCAGTAGTTAGAATGCAACAGATTCAAATGCTGCATGTTTAACAATCGTGCAAATCGAAATATTTTCTACGCAAGAAAAACAAGAAAAGGAAATACAAAGTTGACGAGGAATCAAACCCGGGACGCACACAGAACGAAGATCGTGCCTCTAAACCAACATCACAATCACTGCAATAACAGGTCCCCGGATATCGAGGTGGGTGCGTTTGTGAGTACTGATTTTTTTTGGGGGGAATACATACTTACCCGCTTTGCTCATTGTTGGTGAGGGGTACATTCAAAGATTCTTGAACACAAACATGACATGCAGTCTCCATCACCTTCCACCCCTGTTTGATTAACTCACATATGCTTGCATATATCGCACCGTATAAGAAGGAGTAGTTTTCAGATTTGAATTTTCCGTCACTCAATTTTAAAATTCAAAGATTTTAAGGTTAGAAACGGGGTCAATTTTGCATTGCTTTTCTTCATACTTCATTTAGTTTTCCAAACCGTGTGCGAACCATGAAATTGATAACACAAAAGGACAAAAACTGTCACATTCGTGTACTTATAATCGAATAGTTTACATTCCATTAATGGGAAATACAAAAAGGTATTTAGTCAATCAAGGCAAATGGTAAGTTCTACAAGTGCTACATCCATGTATAATCCATTGCTTTCAAATATTTAGAGTGTATTAGGTAAAACATAGAACGTCAAAGGTTATGAAATCAAAGCAGTTCAAAGGTCGACTTTTTTAGCAAACTCCCAACAAGAAGGCTGATTAACTTGTGAATGGATGATGATGTGATTCCTAAGTGATAACATCATACATACAAGTCATATATAAATGAATCCGTAAGAGAAGCTCAATGATAATGAAGACGTTGTTTATGAAAACACTTTTTATCCAACAATTTCGAAACAAAAAGTCAAAGTCTCGGTGTTAGCAGGGAAGCTAGTGACACCTTCTCGTTTTCACTTTGAATGCTATATCTTAAATAAACAATTGTAAACATGCCCGTAATAAATTTTCTATATAATAATATTGTTTGATATCAGCTGCTGTGCATCTAGTTCATGAAAGAAATAGCTGCTTTGGGGACGGGGGGGGGGGGCCTTAAAAAAGTCACATTCCGTTTCTCGTCGGAGATGTAATCCTAATAATTTCCATTGTTGCGATATTTAAATAAACATAAATGAAAGTACCGCTTAACAAAGCTAGATTGTAACTGAAACAGAAATATCAACAAAGCATAACAGAACCCAAGCCAAGCAAAGATTTTAATTTCCGTTTTGCAATTCGTTTGATAACAAGATCATGTCGTAAACAACGCCTTCAGTATCATTTTACTTCTCTTACATGATGCAGTTATAGGTTACGTAGTATATTCCCTCGCTTCTATCCCTCAGTAACATGGGTTTGGTACAGATATGTTTCAACACATCCCGTTGTTCCCTTTCTTTGTTGGAATTTTATCTTTCTCCCTTCCATGTGTGACTTGCACGAATGTTTTCATTCATAACGTGACCCAGTCACATTCATTATCACTGGAAGGGTGTACAGACTGGAAAACCAAATGGATCTTTCAGGACAAGATATTGTTCGTTGGTAATGTTCGTGTTGATACCACATTCGAAGAGACTATTTATATAGAAGAGAACAGGACATTACTTATAACAAACGTCTCAGTGCTCCACGAAGGTATCTACCGTTGTAAACGGTTAGAGAATGTTTTGGTGGAGCACCATCTGCATGTTCAAGGTTAGTAACATAAGGGTAGATACATAACTGTCGATTATCAATTTCACGAACTTAAGCAACTGACTAATTGAAAGTAAATGTTTCTATGAAGGTTTACATAAATTCCATTCCAAAATATTTGCAAATGTTTAAATCAAAACTCTATGTATTGAGTAATGGGTAAACATAGAGCAGATCTCGTTTTACGTGTTATGTTATGATTGTGCCTCATGTTATGATTTCAATGATACTCAAATTAGTTGGAGGTTTTTAACTTTTTATTTTCAATATAAACTTAAACCAACTTAAACCTTAAACATATAACAACTCACCAAGAAGATTGTTAGCGATAATAGTAACTTTAGAGAGAAAATCTCAAAGAAATAACTACTCGTTTACTTTTCAAAATATGATTACTTTTTATCATAATAATATACAAGTCATCATGATGACGTTGTAACTACGATTACGAAAACTGAAAAATAAAGTTATACATTGTTTCAAACGGTTTTAAATCACATGGTTTATATTTGGTTGCATACGGCTTCATTTGACTAAATTCTTTAAACTGTGAATGGCCGCGTACAACGCAGGTATGATGGAATGTTTAAACAGAACTATATTACACAATTTGAACATTATTCAATTGATTGAATATATCATTAACTTTGACAAAGGATGTTTCATAGTGTAGTTTAATTCTAGTAATGTGATGCTTAGAAGAAGAACGTTGTCCAATTTGTCCAGGAACCTTATAGCTGACATTGATTGTAGCACAATTATGTTCATCACTGACTGCAGAGAAATAGACATAACCAGAGCAAAGCCACGTTTGCAGGTATCAACTTAGTTTGGTGTTAATGAGATTATACAGGAAAAACGTTCATTTGATGATAAAACTCAATTAAATGTGTTTTTTTATCTGACAGTTATACAATGTGAATTTGACATAATGTGAGGAAAGCAGTTATATAAACTTCATCTCAGCTCATAGCTCATTCTTAAATTTATCGATACATTTCTGGCATGATACAATTATTCCAGCATTTTGTACAAAAGGTGAACTTCAACAGTTTTTTTAATTCAAAAGTTAAGCCCCCAAAAAACTGGTAAAATATGAAATGTAATGGAAAATAAAAAGGGGACTTCATAGCTTACAAATCGATTAACGTGTGACTTCAAACATCACAAGTCATTGTCCATTCATAAACTTTATTAAAAAAATACTTTAGATCGGGGATAGGGCTGTAACTGATAGCTTGCGTGGGTGCAGAATGTGCTTTTCTTAAAAGACTAAGACAACTAGGAAATCATTTTTGATAATTTTGCTTAAATGCGAAGACAGTAATTGCGAGTAACCGTTAAAGGGCAATGCCGTTTCTTCTGTTGTATTGGCAAGACAGTTTCCTTATAAATTCCCTTCTAGGGACCTTACAGGATTTCTCTATCTATATATTCACATAAGGGACGGGATTATTGCAAGGTTTGTTCATTGTTCAAAGTTCTCTTAGTACTTCCCTTCGTAAATAAGGTCGTTTTGATACGAAGTGCTTGGCCAAAAGCAATGCTGTTAAGAAAGAATTGCATAGGCTGGAGCTTAGGTCAGAAAAAACGTAAAAAGTATATATATATATATATTTGATTTTTTTTTTATGAACTGAATCATTTAAATTTCATCTCTGTGATTGACTTATATGATATTCACTGAAGAAGGATATTTGGAATCTGTCATGCCCATTTTCAAGACAAAGTATCTTAAATATGATTAAATCATATTTATGAAATATTATGAAATTTAAATGATTCAGTTCATAAAAAAAAAATCAAATATATATATATACTTTTTACGTTTTTTCTGACCTAAGCTCCAGCCTATGCAATGCCGATCAGTGTGCGTGCCCAGTTCAACGAAATTTAAAGGAGCAAGCCTATCTTTTTTTCTTTTCTTTCTTTCATCGCAATGAGACTTTTATTTGACTGTTCTATTTTCTGCCTTTATTTTTATCATGTATGTATGTATGTATTTTAGATCCCCCTGCAAGCAGGAATAGCGAAGTAGCCATAATTGGCTTATCAAAGCCGCAAGCTGACCGAAGTCACACTCTTACAGTCATATTTAACGTCCATGATTATGAATTATCAATTGTCAACAAATCTGTAATTGGACGACATACATTAATCTTGGAGTGACTCGAACCGGGGACCTGACGATTGGAAGGCATCGGCGTTAACCACTGAGCTAACACTCCGCAGTGTTACGTAGCAATGCTACGTAGAAATCATGCAAGAAAAAATCATGCTACGTAGAAAATCTTATACCAGATTAACTTGAAACTATTGCAATAGAAACTGAGGAACTATTTTCGGAACTTCTCAGCGAATTAATAACAAATACTTATTTAAATGTTACCTTACTTGAAGGCGCCTTAAAAAAAGCAGTTCACATTAAGTAACTTAAAACCTCCTTGGAGCAAGAAGCAGGAATTTTTGAACGGGAATTCAAGTTATAAACAACACTTAGATGATGTCAAGTTATTTAATATTGTAGAAAATTACGGACAATCTGAATAATGTTGAACAATTTATTAACAGCGATACAATCATTGTGCGTTTGGTGTTATTCATCAGGAACATGAAAAAGTGGTGTCATTAGTAATTTATGAAGCTATGCGATACCTGTCATTGTTTTATGGTTAAGCAAGTTTATATGAGCAAGTTAAATCATGATAGAAAGGGGTTCATAGCAAGAAGTATCAGCTATGGGGAATTTTTCTTCAGTTTGATCAGAGCGACGGTTGTCAGGTACAAAAAGGAGTTAAATAAGAAAAGTATTACGATCTTCGGAACAATTTTGACATATCTTACAATACTGAATTTTATCTAAATATTTTTAAGATTTAAGTCGATATATCTCAAAATTTAGAAGTTTCAAGATCTCGAAGTTTGAACGTTTTGTTTGTGAAGATTGACGTTTTACCTTGACATTGCAACAATTCAAGAAAAACTCTTTGATGTTTTATCTTAAAGTCCGACATTTTATCTATAAAATGTAACATTTTGTAATAAATTATAACGAGTAATTTCAAAATTATTACAGCTTTGAACATTTTATCTATGAATTTATGTAGAAAATGTGATATTTTACTAGTAAGTTGCATTCTTATTTCCTTTATCTTGAACTTCTATTTCAACGGAAAATGTGAGAAAAATAGATTACTTGGTTGCTAAATTGTTGATAATGAGTCCATGACGACAGGAAAGCATTCCTAGCAGATAAGTTGAGACCTTTTGTCGGGAAAAACGAAGATTTATCTGTCAAAATTGTATCTGTCACAAATAATAGCTCCTTCGGATGGTGCGTCGTTTTTACTGCTCGCTTATATCATTAAAATAACTTCATAGTTACATAGCGTAAACAATAATGCACATATCGCAGGGGGTGCAGTGATATGAATCAGACGAGTACAAAGATTTTTTACTAATCATTACCATACATACACTATAGTAGTTAATTATTACAATAAAGCTTAAACCAAACGAAATATTGCAAAACATTTCTATGATATTTCTATAATATATATATATATGAATATATGAAT
>JAIPMN010048021.1:0-10912 GCA_020650975.1 Apostichopus californicus | reverse complement strand
CTTTGGTGTGTAGGTGTGACAAGTTACCAATGACCAGGGTTAAGTTGTAAAGTCGTGTGAGAAGGCCTTGGCCCTGAACAAGACTGTAAACCTAAAAATTAAAATTAAATTAATTCTTAACGAAATCAATTATGAAAGCAAAAAAATCATGCCAATTAAGGTTCAATGACAACAGTCACTTATAGTGAACCTCAGATGATAAAGTAATCATCAACTTACTAATGCTCTCTAATGCATCGTCTTTATGTTTTGCAACCACATTCTTCAAATTTTGTTTGCTTTGCTCTTGTCTTCAGGAGGTCAGAATGAAACTCAACAACGCTTTGAGGAATTACTCGGCCTGGAGTTCGTCTCCATCTCTGGATGACTATATCCGTAGATGCGTCCTTCTGGCCTGGAAGTTGACCATTCTACAGCCGCCCCTGGAGGCCCACTATGACATGTCATCATTCAACCCCCACTTCCATCGGCGATCTCCTGGGTCTAATCCAAACTCTACGGACATAAAGGTTTATCTCTGGCCCTCGTTGATTGAGTCGGACAGTACGAGATGTGTCTACAGAGGAATAGTATCCACATAGTCTGCTCACAGAGGAACAAGATGAGAATGAATATGATACTTAATAGAGGATGAGTCTGTTCTAACTGAGGGAACATCCTCACTGATACTTCTTGTACCAGAGGGTATCAGGAAGTATGTGAAGTAACTGCACAAGAATGTGAAGCATGTATGAATTTTTAGTATGTGAAGTATGTATGAAGTATCAAGCATTAGTATGTGAAGTATGTGTGAAGTATGAAGCATTAGTATGTGAAGTATGTATTAAGTATAAAGCATTAGTATGCGAAGTAACTGCATAACTAAATTGTTGATGTGACAAACAGGGCATAATCGTTCCCTGGGTGTGATAAGATTAATCATTTGGATAAAAACTTAGCATAATAAATTGCACTGCCCCTTGACCACCCTGTTCCGCCCTGCCCCATTGCCATTTGACTACCCTGTTCCCCCCCCCCCCCCTTGCAATAGGTCATTTGTTTTTAGATCTCACATTTGCCTTTCAAGCCACCTGAGATCAGTACTGATAACTGATTTTTAATATGTAAGGAAAAATTTCTTTTTTTATAAAATACCTTTAAGACGTTTGTCAAAGGAAGGTTTATCCATGTAACATGTGGATAACGAGACTGGGTTGGTAACACCTTCACTTTAGCACAAATAAGACAGATATGTGTTACGTCTGGTTGCTATGCCTGGTAATATCATTGTCTGTATTATATTTTATATCTTGGACATCATAGTTTTATAGTATAGTTTTGTATCAAATTTAGACAAAGTTGACTAACATTACCACCGTATGCCAATACTGAGGCTCATAGATAATACAGGGATTCTACAGAATTGTGTCTCACCAGGTAACTTTATTGCCAGTGAATATTCATTAGATTCTTTGGGTTTGAGAATAAATCAGGTAATATTTTCATGAAATGTTCTTCCAGATACTGCCGAAATTAAACAGTACCCTTCTTCCAGGTAATATGCAATTTATATACCTTTCTTTGTTAACAACTTATTAAGGATGATGGAATTCAATTAATGTACAATTTATAGTCAGATGTATAAATTCATCAGTAAAATGATTAGTTCTAGTTGTGTAAATAAAAACAAACAATTTATATCAATGCATGGTGACTGCTGTTTCTAAAATGAACAACATGTATCTTGTATAAATTTAAGTTACTCTTTCGTAGTTAAAAATTTCAATTGCTAGTTCAGTCATGTCTTCAACTTCTACTTTGTATTCAGTTTATTACATATTGTTGGCTTAAAACAAAAGAGGCTTATTGGTTCAAATTTCACATGACCTTGACCTTAGCTAATTTATATGCGCCCAAAACTAAGCTTCCTATTTGACATTTCCATCTGAACATACATTAAGATGCAGCTTTTAGAACAAGAAAAATCATGTCATAGTGAGTTGTAATGTTTTGCATTTGTTGAAGGTGGTGTAAGAATATATATCCAAATCCTTGGATGAAATTATGTTACATCAGAGATCCATTCAGTCAGTAGTTATTATTTTATAAGATTTCTCAGTAATGTGATGCAAACTCACTCGCATCGATATGAAAAGGTCATATTTCATCAGTGTAATCCAGTTTGTTTTATGCAAGAATATTATAGACAATTTATTATCCAAATTTAAGTTGAATATCTTCAGAAAATTTGAATCAAAAATATATTTGTTGATATGGTTGAAGAATTTTATTTAGTAACAAGTGCACACTTAATGCCCACTCATTCTTTAAAATGAAATGTTTATCTCAGATATGCTGGTTGTTTTCAAGTATTTATGCATTGATGTATTAGTTGTGTGTATGTTTGTTTGCAGTCTGTCTGTCTATGGTTAAGATAACTCATGAAATGCTTTAGTTTTTCTGTAGGGTTTTACAACTGACTTTATACTTTATCAATTATGTAGCAAGTAACAATATGTATCTTGGAATTAATTGAATATAATTATTCTTTGGTAAAATGGAAAACAAAACTGGTCACTGTTTCAACTCCTTTTGAGTTTTACATTTTATTTTGTGTATGCTTCCTCTATAGAGACTGAGATAACTTCAGGGACTAAATGGATTGTTGTAACTTTCCATATTTTTGAAATATTAATCAATTTGTATGCCTTTTGCACTTTTGATGGTCATTTTGCAAGTTTGTATTGATTTTACTTTGATGCAAAGCTAGCCTGACATTTTTTTTTATATTTTTACACACACTGCCACCTGTTTGTAAAGGCATGTTTGTCCTTTTTGTGTGAGATCATGGTAATTTGATTCTTATGAACACAATTTCAAATAATTTGATCTCCATAACTCCAAAGTTTCAATTCTCCCACGACAATGAGTCAGTTGGTTGATGCATTCATTAATTGTTAAAATTATACATAGCAGAGATCAGTTGAGATGGCTTTAACAGATTATTGGAATTGAGTCTACGGTCTGTTTCTCCCAGTGATATCAATGAAATAGAGATTGAGTTGATGTAGTTATCTACAAAGACCAGATGCTTATGTCATATATTATATACTCTTTTAATCATATATACAATTCTTAGCAGGACTTTGAAAAGTATCAGCTCTTATGGATATATTCATGTATCTGGGAATTTCTCGATGCTAATCGGAATTGTTGTTTTCTTTTGAGCCCAAAACCGAGACTTTTTACAGTCAATTCTCTGAGGTGGAGGTGGAGGTGGAGATGAGTATGTAGTATGTACAAGCCAAGGAGCGTTGTCTATGACGATTGATTAGTAGTTAACTTGTTAAGCTTTGAATACAAATACATCTCAGAACAGAGAAAGCTACTGCCACAGCAAGTTAAGCAGATCATTGTGAACTTTGATTACTATTACTATTATATAATTGACTGTCTCTATGCACAATTGTCATTGCCTGGTGATTTTCCAACATTTATGCTTTAGTGTTAGCGTTAGTGTTTTAAGTTCCCATTGGTTACAGATAATGATAATATTCAACAGTCAAACCAAACTATAGGAGAAACCAAAGTCATATTGTGAAGGTTTTATGGTCGAACAATTTCTTCTGTGGTATTTTTTTTCTCAGAAGTTATGAAATAATTACCCGAAGTAAAAATGTACTGGACAGTGACTATTAACTTGTAAAATACAGCTCACTTCCATGAATGTACCTAAAGTGTGTCTCCAAACCCTTTTCATGCATCATGCATCATGAAATGCATATCTCAGTAACTATTTAGCTAAAAGCAGATCTTCACAGGGTCAACTAATCAACTAGCTTAAATAAGTGATTGTCATAAAGAGAGCTATGAAGTGCCTAGAATATTCTTCAGCAAATTAAATTACATTGATTCAACAATATATAAGATAACCTTTATGCTAATTTCATGAATCAGGTTTAAATTAATGTGTATACCTGGTGTAGTTGTGCAAAAATGGTAAATTGGAAATTATCTCACTGTTTATCATATTTTAATGAAACATGAAAGTATTTGATATATTATTATGATTTGTTTCCCTTCCATTGTCTCCTGTCTCAAAGTTTATCGATAGAAACAAAATTTTCCCTTTCATTGCAAGAGTAAGCCTATATCACATATTACTGTGTAACATTGATGGATTCACAGTGATTAGTACCACTACTGACGAAAGAGGACACAAAGTGGGCTAGGGATCTTCGTTCTATAGTTAGTAGGTTGAAATTGGCCTAACTAAAGGCATAATTGTTTGCAAGGGCAAACATAAAGTCCATTCAAACTAGAGATAGAGGCAATCAAGATCATTGCATGGCTTTCACAGCCTGCGGAAGTTCACATTCAAAGCGTCTTTTCTTGTTTTGTGTATTTACTGATGATAGTAAGCATTCCAGTTACTGTCAACGTCTTCAGCTTTGGATATTTATTTTGGACATTAACTAACTTGTTTCTGGAGATGTTACAGAAACTTGTTAGGTTTGACTATCAACCATAAAACAGCTTTATGAAACACTGAAGTATGGGCAACTGAGGAGGATTGCACGTTCAGAAAGGTGGGGAGGTGGAGCTAGGTGAAGGTGGGAAGGTGGTGGTGAGGTGAAGCTCGAAGACATGCTGTTGTACTCGTGTACTACGGGTGTGACCCTCACCATAAGCAAATTCAAGTGTGATGATGATATATAGACCGAGGGGATTGTGGATGTGGCAGGGGGGGGGGAGGGGGTCGAGGGATATCCCGATTGATAAACTTGATAAACATATTATAAGATGATATAACTCACCTCAAAAGTGATCAGGTATAATCATAACTTGATAAATTATGCACCTTGGGGATTTAGATTCTTTGCAAAGGTATTACATGCAGAGCACTTTAAAATTCCCTATGATTGGCTACAGGAAATCAAGATTGATTCCGTGACCTTTCAAACAATACTAGTGAGACTAACAGGCCTGTAATTACAGGGCTTGGACTTATTACCCGTCTGTGTACAGTGGGTGTACAGTGGCCAACAACCCCTTTCAACAACACACTCAAAGAGCTAATTATCTAGCTCATTTATAAATTAAACATGCCTCAAAATGCATCATTTGACGTCTAAATTTTTAACTTTTTCATTGGAGTCGGATTCGGCGACCCAGGGCCAACTTTTCCCCTCCTTCATTCGTGTCTGCTACTTCCATATAGGTGCACCCCTACCAGGCTATCACCGTGACTGATCGGGGAAGTTTAGAATTTGCACCCACAGCTCCCCTGTATTCGCGCCAATCAGTGTTATTGGGTATTTGTAAAGAACTGGAAAAAATAAATACAATGCCATCTAAGTGCTATTGTCAGCAGTGGTGGCGTCTAAGGGGAGCAGGGGGGTATTTTCCCCAATCAAAATGCGTGCCCCCCCCCCCCAATCGGCTGGGATAAAACAAGCTTAAACATTCTTGCTCCGTCCAAATTCCATTTATTTGGGTATTATTAACTAATTTGAAAATGCTTAACCTTCCGGGGGGGGGGGGTGTTCGCCCTCGGCACCCCGCATGCAAAGGGGCTTTCAAATAAATTCTGCTGAAATTCAATCTCTAGAATATATTTCTGAAGGCCCTCCCCCCCCCCCCCACCTCGCCCTTCAGTATTCTGGTACCACCTCTGTCCGTCTGTAATGTTCTCGCAGCTAGGATTTTCCATAAATATAGAGAGATATTCTTCTCTAATTTCTTGAGTCTAAATACTGGCACATTTCACTATCTTGAAAATGGTCACTTGTAGATTAGTGTTTCACGTTGTTGTTCCTGGAAGGCTGCTACCTTCAAACAGGTGTTGTTCTGCTATGGTCGTGTGATAATACCTTTATCTCTTTCAAAGCTACATTCTACGGCTTTAAATAGGTAGGTGATTGGCCATGAGAAAGTAGGAAATATTGTTAAGTTTGAAAGGATTCACAAACTACCGTTTTCTTTTTCGTAACATCAGTGGTAACTTAGTACTTCGCATGTACGGTATTATAACTGTTAAGGCCTAACACCTAGCTCAGGCCTAAGCTAGGAATGGATGAAGGCCTAACATAATAACAGTGAAGCCATAGGGGACTAGGAATATATGCTTGGCGCCTCGAGATCTAACGATATTGTTAGGCAAATCATTCTACTAACTAGGACTACTTGATATTCCTTTGTTGAAAGTGCCACAGACATCGTGTCAGTTTGCCTTCTTTTATTTGCTTATACTGTTATAGGGCCCTAGCCCCTAGGCATAGCCCTATTGTTATTAATTGGAAAATATAGATATTGCCCTATAAACTAGTAATGGTTGATACATCTACAAGTACAATAGGGATCTAGGATACAAAATAAAAGCCATATATTTTACACAATTGACTTAAATATTATTCATAAGTTATGATATTTCGAGTAACCTCTAAGTTATTCCTTTGTTAATCTCTTTCAGATTACAAAGACAGTCAGTTCTGTAAGAATTTCAGAAAGTTTGATCTTATCAAAATGTTTTCTGTGAATGTTCCTTGGACACCTATTACTGTATTAGAACACTACAGGCAATCTGTGTGCTTCACCATTACTGCACTCAGTTTGTTATATGAAGCCAATGAGAGTGCATTTCTTGACAATGGGGAAGCTAGCACGGACTATTCACAGTTTTAACAATAGCAACAATTGAAAATAATCACCATTACTGGCATTACATACATGACAGCTCTTTACCTTCATTCCTTCTTTTGTTCTAAGATGTTGATATACATTCTCTCCTGTTGGAGAGGACATTTAGTGGTAGTCCTGGGAGCAGGAATTGGTGCAAAAAAGTATACGCCTACCTTGTAATTCTCTGAATACATATTGGGTTTCAAACTAGCTTCTGTTGGTTACCGTACCCATACCAAATATACTAAGCTACATGGCAAGTAACCAATTGAAAGGTTGCATCCATGGATTTTGTGATGGTATAATATTAAGTGGTATTCTTTATGTCTCTCCCAAATAGGATTCCATCATGGGCTTGATGACAAATCCCAAAGCTCAGAAGATAATTGAAAAAGTTGTTCTGAGCACTTATAAACCACTTAGTGTGCTTCTCTACATTGGAACATTTGTGGCCATTGTCATTGTTAGTTCCAGCCTATTCAGTGCCAAGACTTACATATCAGAAAATGCCCTTCTCCCTGGGCTTGTTGAAAGACAGTACAAGTCGACTTCAGATATAAATGGGTACGCCAATTACCTTGAAGGTATCTTGAAGACAGATGATGACATACCCATGGCCTGGCTGCAGCAAACATTTGAAGAAATCGGTCTGGACACATACTCACAGAATTTCTCTGCATCCCACCCATTTCTAAATTCTCCAGAGGATGTGAGAGGAACAAATGTATTTGCGATTCTACGAGCACCAAGGATAGCTGGAACTGAAGCTGTGGTATTTTCGATACCATATCGTGGTAAAGTTCTCGAAAAGGAGATGGGCTCTACCAATCACGGTATAGCATTGATGATGTCTTTAGCTAAACATTTCATTCAGCAGTCCTATTTGTCAAAAGATATAATATTTCTGATAGTTGACAAAGAGAATATCGGGGCTCAAGCCTGGTTGGAGGCATACTATGATACAAGTTCCGACTTTCTAGCTAAGAGCCCTCTCCATGGGAGAAGTGGTACCATCATGGCAGCAATCAACCTGGAACTCCCAGGGAGGAGAATAGATCACTTTGACTTACGGATAGAAGGTTTAAATGGCCAACTCCCAAACTTGGATCTATTCAACGTTGCTGTAAAGTTGTGTGAAAAAGAGGGTGTGAAGGCAACTTTTCATGGACAGGGCAGCTTGACACACACCGAATTGAGGGACCGTTATGGAATCAGGTACACGTCAAAGACCATGCTTTCCAACATGCTACGTCAAGCCTCTGGCAAGCCGCACGGCATCCATGGACTGTTCCTACGGTATGGAATCCCTGCTCTGACTCTTCATGGCATACCCAGCAACAGTAACAAAGGTGATCAAAGCCACAGCATCGGCTATATCCTGGAAGGAATATTTCGCAGCGTCAACAACTTACTCGAACGATTTCACCAGTCTTTTTTCTTCTATGTTCTACCAGAAACCAAGAAGTATGTTTCTATTGGCCTGTACATGATTCCTATGGGTATGCTGTTGGTTATACCTACCATCCAAGCTCTTGCACTGTGGTTTCTTCTAGGACGGAGGTCAGAGGACATCAACAAGGACGAGCCCATCGGTGAGGAACCCAAGGGGCAACATCATTATGTCATACCTGTATTAATTGGAGTTCATGTCTGTGGTCTGCTGCTGTATCTCAGTCCGGAGTTTTTCGTTGTCAACTTCAGTTCATACTTTGGTCTCCCTCCCACAGAGGCTCTGGTGACTGGACTAGGAGCTGTCTTTACTGGTATAACCTTATTACAAGTGACAAGTAAGAGACACAACTCAGATGTTAACACTGATGAAGATGTCAAGAGAAAGTGGATGCTTCTTAAATGTTACGCTCTGGTGTGGCAAGCCATCAGTCTTCTTGCACTGTCCATGATAAATTTCTCTTTTGCTTTCTTAGTTGGAGTTTTCACTATACCAGTGTTTGTACTTTGCCGACCTTATCGTAGTTTTATGTCGTCGGGTCTCTATAAGTTTCTGTTGCTACTAGTGTCCCCTCCTGCTATATTATTCCTGTTAATTGCTGTTCATAACCACGTCTTTCATGGGCAGAGCATTTCATTAGATCTGTTCGTGAGTGCCGGTAACACCGCCCTCAACTCTATCCCGCAGGCCGTTATCGATCAGTACCTTTTAAATGACTGGACATTTGCAGTCGTCTGTTTGGTTCTCTTCCCGAGCTGGCAGATGTTTTGGATTTGTTCAGCAGTAAAATGATTAGTAACCATGAAACGAGAGTAGAAACTGAAGGAAGGCAGAGATCCAGTTTCAGTTTATTTACTGCAGATGGAATGAGATCACTGTGGAACCAGTCAGCAGTGTTGTTACTATATATTGAATATGTAAATGGTATTTAAATATTCATGAGATACAATGATTCCTCTCAAGATAGTCAGAGCTAACACAGCAAATCAGATATGCAAATGTCTCCTCTAAGAGACTTTCCAGCTAACACTAGTTGTGTCCATAAATCAAACCTGTTGGAATCATGCTAAGTGCATGCAAAGAAAGAAAGAAGATATGAGAGAAATTACAACAGCATTTGTGCTTAACTCTAGTGTTCAATCTAGACATTCTCATCATTAAAGCATCTATTTGATCAACTTGTCAATGCTATGCCATAGCAATGATCCTATTAGAATGTAGCTCAGTAGCTGAACAGTTGAAACATCAATAATTTAGTGTACTGTTAAAAAGTGGAACTTTGAACTTGTGATTATAACAAACATGAACATGTGTTTGGTGTGATGAAATGTTGAGCAATTGGAATTATTATTTACCACTTGCTGATTAAACATCATTTGGTGAGGAACTGTAGAAAGGCATTTTAGTTTAAATAAATTACAAGCTTGATACTTGAAAACGCTAAAGTGCAAAAAAACATCTGCTTCAAGTGGTTTCACTTTCCACAATTCTGTTAATGAAATGTGTTAATATAGAATCCACTGTTTTTATGACTTAAGTCTCAACTTATTCTGACTTGACTAAAGTCTCCAGCTTTGGTGACTTGACTCGGATGACTCAAGTCATGTCCTAACTTTGAGGTTGAAACGAACTTGTGACTGGAGTCATAAAATTAAATAAATTACTATGACATATGAACACTGTACTGGCAGACTGTAATGTCACAACAGCAATTTGATATAATAAAGAGTCACACCTTTTCTTATTCTGTCCGTTGCTTCATTGTTTTCTAATCTTATGAACTAGTACTCTATTGTTGTGCAGCTGTCAAAATGTGAAATAAAACTTAATTTTACATGCTAAAATAATCAAGTTTTTATTGTTATTACTTTTGATTTTTACATGAACTCTGACAACTGTGTTTCAGGAAGGCAATCCGATGATCGCAAGGTTTTTGGTTTCGATGATAATCGTAACCTTTGCATCATGATGGCGTGCATGTATGTGTTTGTGACGCCCAGCTTGAAACAAGATATCTCAAAAAGGGAAGGTCAGACCAATTTAATATTTAGTGTGTAGAAGAACCACATTGAGTACAAGAAGCCTATTGTTTTTGGTAGAGGTCATTTGGGTCACCAGAGGTCAAATTGTGAAAATCTTGTCAACACAGTATTTCAAGAAGGGAAGCTTGGGCAAACCTTATATTAAGTGTATAGAAGTACCACATTGAGAACAAGAAGTCTATTGTTTTTGGTGGAGGTCAAAGGTCATTTGGGGTCACCAGGGGTCGAATTGTGAAAACCTTGTAAATACGATATCTCAAGAAGGGAAGCATGGGCAGACCTAATTTTTAATATGTATAAGATTGAGTACAAGAAGCCTATGGATTTTGGTGGAGGCCAAAGGTCATTTGGGGACAACAGGTCAAATTGTGAAAGCCTTGTAAACATGATCTTGCAAGAAGGAACCTTGGACAGATCTCATATTTGGATTGTAGATGCACCATATCAAATGTCATATTTAGTATGTTGTTATATCTATCAAATTTAGTACAAGAAGACTGTTGTTGAGGTCAATGGTCATTTCAGGACAGCCTGTCACATTTTGAATTTATTGTTTTCACATCACACTGCTTTTCACTGTATTACTTAGATCAAGTATGCTGTACACCCTCACTATACAATACGTCAGATTCATGAAGAAAACTTCTCATGTTACATCATGGAAACCACGATGCAGTTTGCATTCTGGTAAATCTATGGGATGGAGATGGTTTGCATGTGTATACGTGACACCTTGACTTGTAGACATAATTGAAAAAAA